>PISX010004362.1:0-121751 GCA_004024625.1 Mellivora capensis
GTCATTTGGTCTTCTATATCACTAATTCTTTCTTCTGCCTCGTTTATCCTGGCAGTAAGAGCCTCCATTTTTGATTGCACCTCACTAATAGCTTTTTTTATTTCAACTTGGTTAGATTTTAGTTCTTTTATTTCTCCAGAAAGGGCTTTTATATCTCCAGAGAGGGTTTCTCTAATATCTTCTATGCCTTTTTCAAGCCTGGCTAGAACCTTGAGAATTGTCATTCTGAACTCTACATCTGACATATTCCCAATGTCTGTATTGATTAGGTCCCTAGCCTTTGGCACTGTCTCTTGTTCTTTTTTTTGTGGTGAGTTTTTCCGCCTTGTCATTTTTTCCAGATAAGAGTATATGAAGGAGCAAAAAAAATACTAAAAGGGTGGAAAAGACCCTAGGAAAATGCCCTTTAAAGAAAAAATTGAATTAACTGCAAGACTAAAGAATCATGGGGAGAAAGCTATGAATTCCGCGCTTTGCTTTCTCCTCCTCTGGAGTTCCGTTGCTCTCCTTGTTAAGTGAACTTGGTCTTGGCTGGATTTCTTTTGATCTTCTGGGGGAGGGGCCTGTTGTAGTGATTCTCAAGTGTCTTTGCCTGAGGCAGAGCTGCACCGCCCTTACCAGGGGCCGGGCTGAGTGATCCGCTCGGTTTCGCTTTCGGGAGCTTTTGTTCCCTGAGCGCTTTCCGTAGAGTCCGGAGGACGGGGATGAAGATGGCGGCCTCCTAGTCTCCGGCCTGGAGGAGCTGAGATTCGGGGCTCCACTCCTCAGAGAAAAGCCCCGGCCCACTCACGTCTCCCTCGCCTCCGGCCGCGCTCCGAGCTCACCCAGCCTGCGACCGGTTCAAGGTAACCCCGAGCTGAGAGCTCACTCCTCGGCTCTGTCTCTGTGGCCGGCTTCCCGCTCCGATACCTGCTAGCTCTGCGACACTCAGACACCCCCGATCCCTTCTGTGACCCTGCGGGACCTGGGGCCACGCTGACCCCATGTGGGCTTCACCCCGGTTTAGCCTCTGGAGCGATGTCCCTCCGTGGAGCAGACTTTTAAAAGTCCTGATTTAGTGCTCCGTGGCTCCGCCGCTTGCCGGGAGCCGGCCCCTCCCCCCGTGGTCTGTCCTCCCGTCGCATTCGATTCACTTCTCCGCTGGTCCTACCTTCCAGAAAGTGGCCGATTTCCTGTTTCCAGAATTGCTGCTCTTCCTCTCTTCGATCTCCCGTTGGATTTGTAGGTGTTCGCAATGGTTTGATAAGCTATCCAGCTGATCTCCTGCTACCTGATGTCGTCTCAGCTGCTACTTCTCTGCCATCTTGCTCCTCCTCCTATATGTAGCTATTTAATAAGGTAATAACCATAGCAATTCTTATAATTTAAAAGACACTTATATCAGGTAGTAAAGATACAATATTAAAAAGTTCAATTAGGTCTGAGGTTTTATAGACCATGAATTAATGGCATCAGGGGCCCCACAAAGCTAATTAATTTGCTTAAGATAGTTAAACAAAAATATGGTCAAGTCAGAACTACTTTTAAAATGATTAAAGATGCCGATGTGACAGGTCAGTGTGATTATATAACCAATATGGCCAGAATGCAATTGTTAGGGTGCGGTCTTGGTCTTGCCTTTTACTGATAGACTTGGAAACAAGGAACAGACAAGTAAGAAAGCAACTGTATCTGGTGGAAGGTAGGTCAATGACAAAGGCACAAGTGGTACTTGCATTGATGAATTTTTATTTAAGAGCACTGGTATTATTGGTTAACAATTTTTGGCAATTATTTTGAGCCGGAACCTATGGTACACATTTTGCACCTGTTGTTTCCTGTCATTGTCACAACAACCGTATAGTGTAGGCACTAGCCCATTTCACAGGTTTGAAGACTATTGAGACATAGAGGAATTAAGTGATTTTTCCCAAGGTGCCACAGCTAATACAGAGAACTAAAATGTGAACTGGAATCTACATTTGGTCTTCCTTGAGCTTGACCTTTCTTTCCCATGGCCAAGTAGGGAGAACCCAGATGGTGTGTAGGGACCCCCTCTCCCACTGAAAGTTGGGACAACAATGTGCTTAAGCAAGGCATCCCCAAATCACTGCATTTATATGCGAAAGAGTACCAGACTTGATAGCATGGAGTGTAAAAGATATAATTTTCTCTTTGTCTAGAACTGGTTTTCTTGCCTTAAGACTTAAGCGCACTATTTGTGCTTAAGAACTTTACCCCAAAGATACAGATGTAGTGAAAAGAAGGGCCATATGTACCCCAGTGTTCATAGCAGCAATGGCCACAGTTGCCAAACTGTGGAAAGAACCAAGATGCCCTTCAGCAAATGAATGGATAAAGAAGATGTGGCCCATATACACAATGGAATATTAAATATTACTCAGCCATCAGAAAGGATGAATACCCAATTTTTGTATCAACATGGATGGGATTGGAGGAGATTATGCTGAGATAAGCCAAGCAGAGAGCGTCAATTACCATGTTTTCACTTACTGATGGAGCATAAGGAGTAACAGGGAAGACACTGGGAGATGGAGAGGAGAAGTGAGGGGAAATTGGAGGGGGAGATGAACCATGAGAGACTGTGGACTCTGAGAAACAAACTGAGGGTTTTGGAAGGGAAAAGGGTGGGAGGGTTGGGTGAGCCTGGTGGTGGGTATTATGGAGGGCCCTCCATAATACCCACCACCAGGCTCACCCAACCCTCCCACCCTTTTCCCCTCACCCCACATGTGCTCTCTCTCAAATAAATAAATAAAATCTTCATAACATATGGCTTTTTGTGAGTTCTCAGTTTCCTGCCTATAAAGGAGATATAATAACTACCTAGCTGTCAGAAATCTTGGCCACGTTAAATGATACAATGTAAGCAATTAACTTATCAGCCAACCAGCTTCCCTGATCCTGAAATAAATGTTCTGCATTCCATTTCAGCCACTTACTCACACATCAACAGAGAGCCACTGAGCGTTTGTAGCTAAGCAGACTACAATTCATGGGGCTGGCGAATGGGGCCAGTGCAGATAATTGAAAGACTTGTATTCCTGTTCCCTTCCCCCTTACTGGTGCAGAGAAGGTTGGCTAAAGGGCAGTCCCAGGTTTTGCCAAATAAAAGAATGTCTAATACTTGAAAACTACAGCTTGCAGGCTGGTACAGTACCCAGCGCTCACAAGGAGCTGGGCGACTATGAGCAAGCGGTTGAACTTTTCCCCCTCATATTCCTCCACGGTAAAATGGGAATTAAAAAGCAATTGGGTGATAGTGCAGATTAGCCAAAGTACTACATCCAAAGTACCATCCTAACGAATAGCAAGTGGCACAGAAGTAATTCATTCTATCAGTGTTACCTGTTATGGTTATTGCTTGGGTTCCGGACCCAGGTCTGCATTTTTGTGATGTGTGAGCTTAAGCAAGTGACTTACTTCTCTTTTTGGACCGTCAGCATCTCCAGCAGAAAAAAAAAAAACAAAAACATATTGATTCACTTGAAATAGTACTTACTAAGAAATTACTCTTTGCCAGAAATTCATCTAAGCTCTGGAGATAAAAAAGTGAGTAAGATGTCCAAGACCCTTGCCCTCAGAAGCTTGCACCTAAGTGGAAATAGAAAGACATAATACCCAATAAGCACATAAACAACAAAGTACTGTCTCTCTCTCTCTCTCTTTTTTTTACGATCTTATTTATTTATTTGAGAGAGATCAAGAGCACAAGCAGCAAAGGGAGAGGGAGAAGCAGGCTTCCCACTGCGGAGGGAGCCGAAGGCAGAGCTCCATCCCAGGACCCTGAGATCATGACATTTAACCCACAGGGTGACCCAGGCACCCCCAACAAAGTACTGTCTTAAAATGGAATGTGTGTACATGACATAACAACGAACAAAGCAGATGTAAAAGGGGGTGACTTCCCATAGGGAAGATCCCTCCCTGAACCCAAGGCATTTGTACTGAGCTAAATGATGAGCTGATGCCAGTCGTGCAAAATCTGGGCAGAGACCATTCTGACCAGAGGGAACAGCAGATGCAAAGCTGAAGGCGAGCAGGTATTTGGAAGAGAAAGCCACTGTGCAAAGCAAGTTTAAATTTTCCTCATTTTTCTTTCATTTTTAATTTTTTCACATTTTAACATGGATGATTGTAACTCCCCGGCAGTATTTTTTGAAGATAAAGGGAGGGAACATAAGGAAAAGACCGAACATGGTATTTTGGATAGAGTGAGAACTCCATGCATGTGTGTCCTTGTCCCTTATCTTGGGCCAGTATGAACCACACAACCCAGAAGAGGCAACTAAAACACATACAACTTACAGAGAACAGGCTTTGTGATGTGCTTTTGATTTTGTGAGTACCACTTATTAACATGCTGGACGGATGCTAAATGACTGAAATCTCTCTGTGATTTGTCTTTCTAATCCCATTCTGATTTAAAGGTTTAATTCCCGACCCTGTCATCATCTAGTTTTTAAAGCTTCATGCTTAAACTGGCACGAAGTCAAGAAATGCTTCTAAAAAATGAATAGGTACCAGAGATAATAAAATTAGATGTCAGTGCATTAAACCTTTTTCTCTCCATGATTGGTCATCACAAAATATCATAAAATCTGTCATAATAAAGGGCAATACCTTATAAATGAGCTGATGGGACATAAAAGGATGTAGATGATTTATATTCTTTCAGCCAATGAAATGAGCAAGTTGTTCCATTGATGACACCTAACTTTTTATTGTTTATGAATAGGTGAGTGTAACAGAGAGAAATAATGGGGGGTTATTAAATAAGAGTTAATTAACTATATGAGCAATTATTTCAAATTGTCCCACAATTTAGGAAAATTAATACTTTTATCTGTTGGGGTTTAAAAAGTCATCCTCCATCATTCTCGTTAATCTCCGTACATTTCAACATTTCTTAAAAAATTGCCATGTTGAATGCTTCAAATTACAGTATCCACTTTTATTTTTATTTATTTTAAAGAATTTATTTATTTGACAGAGAAATAGAACAAGTAGGCAGAGAGGCAGGCAGAGAGGCAGGCAGAGGGAGAGAGCGAAGCAGGCTTTCTGCTGAAAAGAGCCCGATGTGGGACTCGATCCCAGGACCCGGGATCATGACCTGAGCTGAAGGCAGCCACTTAACCAACTGAGCCACCCAGGTACCTGTTTTTTAAGTGCCCAATCATAGGTGATAAAATTCTGTTAATGCTTTGATTATTATTAAGGCTGATAACTGCAATAGCAAGTATTTACTGAGTGATAACAGTGCCTGGAATCTTATGAAAGGCCTTCATGTTTGCGACAGAGAGAGCAGTGATCAGCCAGTGTCTGATTTCTCCTGCATTCCCAGCTCCCTTAGAGGTAGGCAAAAACCTCGTGACTACTTCTGACCAAAGGCTGGGGTGTGGGTCCCATTTGGATGAGGCAATGAAAATAGGCAATTCTCCAACTGTCTTCTCCTTGACTACAGGGCAGATGATGTTCAGCTGTTAGATCCTCCATTAGCCTGAATCCATGAGTTACCATATGGAGCAGAAATCTTACCAACTAACTGCACTAGGCATGAGGCATGGTCACGGAAGTTTTTGTAATCTTAAGCCACTGAGGTTTGGAAGTTGAATTATTACTGAATCATAAACCTACCTATCCTGGCTAATATAACAATATCATCTCATTTGATTCCTCCAAATAAGCCTTGATTAAGGTACTGTGATAATCTCTTAAAAATGAAGGAAGTAAGGCACAATCATTTACTTAGGATTAAGCAACTACTGTTTGGAGAAACTCAGGACTGGCAGATTATAGGAGATTATAGGAACTCCCCTCCTCGAAATGTGATAAAAGAACCAGATATTTGGTTCTAGATAGCTGCGGTTCAAATTCTGCGTCCATGCCAGAATGAGGTAACCTTGGGTCAGTTACTTTACCTTTCTGTGTCTCACATTTTCTCAGACAAAAAATAAAGATGATATTAACATAGGTCCAACCGGGTTGAGGTTTAAGGACATTGAAATGTGTTAAGTGCTTAGAATTGGGATTGGCACATAAATTTTCTTTATCATTATACCTGTTCACCGTGTCTATCAAAGAACTAGGAACAAAAATCAATTTATTAAGAATAGCATTCTTGGGGTGCCTGGGTGGCTCAGTGGGTTAAACCTCTGCCTTCGGCTCAGGTCATGATCTCGGGGTCCTGGGATAGAGCCCCGCATCGGGCTCTCTGCTCAGCAGGGAGCCTGCTTCCTCCTCTCTCTCTGCCTGCCTCTCTGCCTGCTTGTGATCTGTCAAATAAGTAAATAAAATATAAAAAAAAAAGGAATAACATTCTTGTGTACTGGGAACCCAAATCTCCTTCATTTTACTAACCAGGAAACTGAGGCCCCAGAAGTTGACTAACTTGTCCAAGGTCACAAAACGGAAGAAAGTCCAGACCTTCCTTTTTTTTTTTTACAGTCCAGCAGGTTTCCACATCGCTTTGCTGATTCCCATTCTAATGCAGTCAAAACAGGGGAAGAAGACAGGGGAGAGAAGTCTTTGTCACTTTCAAACCAAGCCACAGATGCTCGGTTTCTTCCCCCTCCCCAAAGTGCCTATGAAAGCCTTGCTCATCCTCTTAAATAATGCGGTTCTTAGGAAATCCAGCAGGTAAGTTGGAAGCTACACTCAACCTAATAAGAGAATGACTTGCTGCTGGCCTGATGCCAAACACTCTCTCCTCTGTCTCCTGTGTGGCACCTGTGGTATCTGGTGACATGTGACGTGTGCTAAGATCAGGCAGTGGCAACTTAACATCCCAAACAATGCCGTCTTCTTAATAAAGGGAAAATAAAGTAAAAAGAAGGAAAAAAGGAAGGTGGAAAAGTAAGAAAAAGGAACCAAGGAAGAAAAAAACGGAGGCGGGGGGGGAGCATGCAAATAACTCTTGCTTTTCCAGACAGTGTACGTTCTCGTCTGATGCTGGAAACCCATCTCCAGCCCCAGCTGTTGAATTGCCCTTGTGGGCATTTGAACACTTCAAAAATACATGAAACCTTCACTACACCTGTGGTTACACAAGTGATATAAATTACACAGAAATGTCTGTTGCAAATACTGTGATGCTTGGGAGTTGCCTGCTTTTATTTTTTTCCTTTCCCGGGATTAGCTGCTCAACAGATTGCAAAGGATTTACTTAGTAATAGGGTGTTTTGCCTTCTTTTCTTTTCTTTTTTTTTTTTTTTTTAATTAGTCTACCACCTGTTTTGTCAATTTGATATCCTGTTTCTCCGTGTCTGGGAGTCTTCCCTAAAACCCTCCTCAAACACTTGCTATAAATAAGTCAAACATTCCTGTAAACAAAGAGACAGCTATCTGACCCCGGAAATGATGGAAACTGGGCCGAACCCCATTCGGTCTCTGCTTTCCTTTCTCCAGCTGCTCCCCCAGATGGCACACACCACTAGTGGAGTTGACATTTTGGGGGAAAAAAAAACTTTATTCCAAAATTATGCGAACATCTCCATGGGGAGATCTGCACTATACTAGGGCCTATTTTGGGAAGATAACTTGAAAAATGATAGAAACGTTCAAAATAGCCTCGCACAAGGAGTGAGCCTCATCAAATAGTCAAAATGGAAGTTCATCACATGTTTAACTTCTGACTTTTTTCTGAGTGTCCGGCCGTGGTGCCCAGACTAGGAATTCCTTTGTTCAAACAGGTCAATCCATTCATACACAAATAAGTCATGGATTCCCCAACTAGTTTCTGCAGATATGAAGTGAAAGTAAGACAGACCTGGTCTGATTCTGGGAAGCTTTCACGCAAGTGGAGGAGAGAGTGGCCAATTAGGAGACTGTCAAGAAAGTTGAAAAAGTGGGAAATAGGAAGGCGGAAATAAAACAGGACAGGTGGGTGGGGGGACCGGGTAACTGGGTGATGGGCATAAAGGAGGGCACTCGATGGAGGGAGCACTGGGTGTCATATGCAACTGATGAATTACTGAATTCTACCTCTGAAACAAATAATATACTATATGTCAATTAAATTGAATATTAATTAATAATTAATTTTAAAAAATAGGGCAGAGTAAGAAAGCCTGACTAGGGTTGTTGTAGAAGAGTCAGAGAAAGCCTCTGTAAGGAAGAAAGTTTATATGAAAACAATGACCAGGGCAAGCCCAGGGAGGCTCAAGAATTAGTATTTAAACTTCGAGGAACAGTAGAGGACCCAGAGACAGGGAGGTAGGGGTGAAATGGATAGGAATTAGTTGGTAGCTATAGCTGTGATACTAATTATACTACCACACTTTTTATACTACTATAGTGATTTTACATTTCTTATTTTACTTAGAGCTCTTGATCTCCACTAATTTAGCAGGAAGCAACAAACTCGGGTTAGTATTCAGATTCTGGTTCTTCATAGAATTGTGGTTTCTTTGCTCGACATTATAGCCTGGATACTTTGTTCAACATTTATTCATTTAGCAAACATTTTGTACCAGATTCTGCTGTGTTTAGACACATATGGGACGTTTTAAAATGAAGATTCTGGCCTTGTAGAGGACGAGGGAGCCCAAGTCTCTTTAGGTGGAACTTTGAAAAAGATGTCCATCCTGGGTGGTTCTTCCTGACACATGTCTGGGAGCTTCTGCACCTTAACACACGCTTTCTGTTCATTTGAGAAGAAAAATCTGTGAATAGCTGTTTGCGTCTTGTCACGGGATTGATCAAAAGTACAGAATAGATCCCCAGGCTAAGTCACTAAACATGTCAGTCAATACTGAAGCTAAAAATAAAATCATTTATAAATTTTTAAAAAATCATAAAAGTACAGAGCAGAGACTTGCTTGGATTGGAGATGAAGCTACTGTTGGGTCCAATCATATCTCAGCTGAGAAGTTGCTTCTGAATCACAGGTTCCTCAACTTTATATATATTTTTTTAAGATTGTATTTATTTATTTGACAGAGAGAGCAGGAGAGCACAAGCAGGGGGAGCAGCAGAGGGAGAGGGAGAAGCAGGTTCCCCTCTCAGCAGGGAGCCCCATGTGGGACTCGATCCCAGGACCCCAAGATTATGACCTGAGCAAAGGGACATACTTAACCGACTGAGTCCCCCAGATGCCCCAGTTTCATCAACTTTAAAAACAGGTGATGATGTTACCTAAGTGCTTGGATCTTGTGGCTCAAATGAGCTGACTCATCTTAACACATGGCAGTAGTAGGTGCTCAATAAATATTTTCTTTTCCTATTCCAATTTTCTGGCATTCTTACCTGTTGGGTTCACGGAGAAAGAGTGTGAAACAGAGCTATCAGAAAAAATACAGCTGGTACAGATTATATGAAGGGATTAGGCTCTGAAAGTTAGAATGCAAATAAGGAGAACAACTACTGATTAAAAAAAAACTCTCAAATTCTCTTAGGAAATCACTAAATTATAGAATCACGTGCCTGAATATCTAATTCCACTATACAGGAATCCCAGGTCATAGGATTCAGAATTTAGCCAAGTCAGTAATGCAGGTATAAGATGAGTCTCTACCATTTGTCAAAGTGGCTTAAAACTGTATCCAAACTGGAGCACCTGGGTGGCTCAGTGGGTTGAGCCTCTGCCTTCAGCTCAGGTCATGATCTCAGGGTCCTGGGATGGAGCCCCACATCAGGCTCTCTGCTCAGCGGGGAAGCCTACTTCCCCCTCTCTCTCTGCCTGCTGCTCTGCTCTGCCTATTTGTGATCTTTCCCTCTCTTTCTCTGTCAAATAAATAAATAAAATCTAAAAAAAAAAAAAAAGACCAAAAAAAACCCCTCTACCCAAAAAGTGGGGAAGGACAATTTCACTGTAGTATTTTTTAAAAATCAACTTTAATTTAATATTCAATAAATGATCAGAAACTCAGCACATTTTCCATTGCCACCTTGAAAAGCGGTCAGAGGTCATATCAGAAACTTAGTCATATCAGAAACCCAAAATATATGAATTAACTTCTTAATCTCTCCACACGACCATCTGGTAAGGAGATCTGTCTAACTCCATCGAAAACCATAGCATTTCTTCACCCATGGTGCTGTCAGACTAGCACATAAGTAAGGAAAGGGGGGCCCACAGGTGAGCACCGCCTTTCCTTGTCCCACCCATATCAGACAAGACCATTTCCATTTTAAAGCTGACATCTTTCAAATCTGTCATTTACAAAACCACCTTTGGTTTTGTAGTGACCAAGTCATTTCCTGGCTTAAGGCCACTCAACCACGAGAACAACTCAAGAGGGCTGGTGGGAAGGGCCAGAACTATCAAAGCCTCAACTTCAAACTGGCCCTCTTACTTCCATCAACACTCTTCTGACCAAAGAAAGTCACATGACTAAGCTCAGTATTACCTGGGAAGGAGGGAGCACTTCTCCCCTGCGGTCTAAGTGAGTCTGATGGGAAGCCACCTTACAAGCTGCTTCATGCCAATCAAGGTACTGACATTTCACAAGGGCCTCAGCCAGGCACAGCAATATCTGAAGGCATAAAATTCCCAAATTTTGAGTATAGTGGGAATGGCAGACCAGGGTAACCCTAGCAAAGAGGTTGAAGAAGAATGTCAACTCAGCTGTCAGGCTGGAGAATAAGGCAGGAAGCTGTGGGTCCCGTAGCCAGTATGGGAACAAGTAAGTCAAGACATCCATAGAATACCATTAGGAACATTGTCCAAATGCTCAGGAACTCACATGCATAAGACTTCAGCATCAGAGGGACACCTGGGTGGCTCCATCAGTTAAGTCACAAACTCCTGATTTCAGCTCAAGTCATGATCTCAGGGTCGTGAGATCGAGCCCCACGTCTGGCTCCACACTTGATGGGGAGTCTGCTTGAGATTCTCTCTTTCTCTTTCCCTCTGCACCTCCCCCCATGCTCTCTCACTCAGATAAATAAATAAATCTGTAAAAAAAGAGAGAGACTTCAGCATCAGAGTCTAGAATGTACAATAGTCAGAGATCACTGGTGTTCAAAGATTTTAGGTACCCACAAATGACAGATATCCGTGACTACAAACTGCCTACCATCACCATGCTTATACCTAGGGATTGTACCAACAAAGCCCGTGATCTTTAGTATAGCAACATATTTCTCTTTAGATAATATTCTGCCTGCACATATTCCTACCCAGCACCAATGGAGATGAGGGAGAACCCCTGGCATGGTTAGTAAGGTTTACCAAGATTTGCTCCTGTAAATATTTGCAGCCATGGCTCTTCCCTGTTCCTGTGTACGGATGAGCAGTGCCTTTCCCATAAGTCACACTATGTCTCAGTTTCTTATTGTAGAATTGCCTCACTTCCCTTACTATACCCAGCATATACATTTCTCCCTAAATTTTATGCACGTTTCAGGGTTCATATCTTCTAAGAAAGATAACCTCACCTCCTTCAGGAAGGGTTAGGTGTTCTCCCTTTCTGTGTTTCCATAATACCGTAAACACATTTCTATCATCTTCCTTCTAGGTTATTTTCTAGGAGTGTGTATGTGTTTTGTGCATCTAAGTAGTCTGAGATCTTTGAGGGCAGGAGCTATATACTTAGAAAAACAATTTTTTAAATCTCCAGAACCTAGCACAGTGTTTAGCATATAATGTCACCCAACAAATATGATTCCTGAATGAATATGAACTATTTCCGATTTCAGTCCTGCTTCTAAACATAGTTTTACAACTTCAGGCTTGGAAGAAGTAATGTAGCGAGTATAGTCCAATCTCCTCATTCTGTCAGTGAACAGTGGGTTGCCAGAGGAGTGACTTACCCAAGGTCACATAAATAAATAGGACTGAGCTCCTGCATGGCTACAGGGAAATAGTTCAAAACTTCTTATTAAATATCTACCATGTGGGACAAGTAGGTGGCTCAGTCAGTTACAACGTGTCTGCCTTCAGCTCAGGTCATGATCCCAGGGTCCTGGGATCAAGTCCTGCATTAGTCTCCTTGATCAGGGAGGAGCCTGCTTCTCCCTCTGCCACTCCCCCTGCTTGTGCTCTCTCTCTCTAATAAATAAACAAATAAATAAAATCTTTAAAAAAAATAAATAAATATCTACCATGTGATTCAGCCATGCTGGAGATGGGCAAATTCCTGTTAAATCTGAATTTGACAGTCAAGGAATCTGATAACCCAGATCAGTTAAATCATTTCCTCAGTGGTACATGTGTGTACCCGATACCAAAATATGTGTGTACTGATATCAAAGTCAGGGCTATCGGATCCAGTATACTTTTCCTTTCTCTTTAGTTTCTCCCAGCATCCATTTCAAAGCTGCCTTTCTCTTTCACTTGTAAGAAGTGAAATAGTAAGCAATCAAAAAAATTTAACAAATGCCTACAATTTTTAACAATGTCTTAATCACTTTATATGCATGATCTCACTGAGTCCTACAAGGGAGATAGTATAATTATCCTGCTAACGCCCATATGTAAACATAAACATAGAGGGTTCAGAACTTGCTCAATATCTCACATCTTCATGAAAAATGCTACATTTCAGTAAAATACATTGTGTCCTCTTAACCTGGAATTAGCCTCATGCTCTGCCACTTCCCAAAGGACCTCTTTCTCTTACGGCTGATCCCATGACAACAATTCTTGATAATGAGTGTTCTGCCTATTTTCCTAATAAAAAATGATGCAAGGTCATCAGAATGATAGTGTACTATGCTCATGCACCATCCTCTCCAGAGAAATACTAACTACATTCCTAGAACCCTCTGAGGGGTAAAATGTTGGCTGCATTGTCGGACGCCACCTCCGTGTGTGTCAGAGGTGATCAAAAATACTGAGGATACCACAGGACAGCCCAGTCCCATAGGGTCTCACCCCCGAACTCAACAGCATCATAAGAGTGCCTTGAGAAAGAAATGGCTAATTGCTTATTTTATGGGAAATACAGAAGGAGGCGAGTCTCACCTACCAAAACCGTTGGAAAGGAAGCTTCACAGCTATAAATACAGCTACCTTCAAATATAGATCATCTTCTTTTAGAAAAGATTATCCATAGAGACAGAAGCTGGGTTGAGCGACAAAGACCAGAGATTAAAGTGACGACTGGGAACAGAAGTCCACGTGATCCACTGACCCAAATCTTTTTTTTTTTTTAAGATTTATTTATTATTTGGGAAAGAGAGCATGTGCACATGAATGGAGGGAGGGACAGAGGGAGAGGGAGGGAACATACTGAGCAGATACCCTACTGAGCAAGGAGCTCATGGGGTTGGGGGGGGCTCGATCCCACAACTCTAAGATCATGACCTGAGCCAAAACCAAGAGGTGATCACTTAACGACTGATTCACCCAGGTGGTCCCCAAGTCCTTCCTGATGAGAGTGTGGCCCTGAACGATGAGCACATGGGGAGAGAGAATCTAGCCCGTGGTGGCTACAGTTAACTTACAAGGGCCCGCTGGGCTGCCTCCTGCCGACCTCCCCTTGACCTGGCTGCTGAGAAACAGGAAGGAGGAAGGTGTGTGCGACAAACATTATACTCGCTGTTGATAAATTGTTATTAATAATAAACTACCAGGGCACCTGGCTGGCTTGGTCAGTAGGGCATGGGACTCTCGATCCTGGGGTCATGAGTTCAAGCCCCTCATTGGGGGTAGAGATTACTTAAAAACATAATAATAAACTACCTTTTATCAAATCCTGACAGTGTGTCCAGCAATTTAAATTCATGGATTTACTTAATGCTTACAATCGTGAGGTAGCATATATTACCTTCTTTTATCTGATTAGGTACACTCAAAACCAACTCTAGCTAACTTCAGGCTGAAAAGGCACTTACTAAAATACTACTTCCTCCCTCACAGAACTGAAAGTAAGGTTGGATGACCAGTCTTTGGAAGGCTCACTTAGTGCTCAAGGATTCATCAACAGTCTGCATTCTTCCTACCACCAAAACGACTCTGTTCAATCCATTTTCCTCATCTGAGTTTCTGTATTTAAGTCTCAAATTCCCCAGAGGATGAATCTTAGTGGTTCAGCCCAGATCCCATGCCTTCCTTGGGATAAGCTGGTAATAGCCTCCTCAGTCCTCTCATGGCAGCTGGGAGCAGTTACCTCCAGCAGCAAGGAAACAGTTACCCAAGGAATAGGGAGGAAAGGAGGGAAGTGAAGTAGGGAAAGACACGCCTGCTGTACCAAAACAAGAGAAGTCTCAGGTAAAGAAACAGAAGCAAAGGCATTATTTCATTTGGTCAACATCACGCAGATTGTGGGCAGCTGGCCTGGGAATTAAAATCACCTCTGATTGTTTAAATAATCCCCGAATCT
Source organism: Mellivora capensis (assembly GCA_004024625.1). Classification (NCBI taxonomy): domain Eukaryota; kingdom Metazoa; phylum Chordata; class Mammalia; order Carnivora; family Mustelidae; genus Mellivora; species Mellivora capensis. The sequence continues at coordinate 14,268 of PISX010004362.1, forward strand.
ATAGCCTTTCCCAGAATACTGGCTGCAATCACATCATAACTTGGTAGCACCTTATATTTTCCAAAGAGGGCTTAGCATACCCCTGTGTTTTATCCCATATCCTACAATGTGTTTGACATTCCTCTAACCAAGAGTCAAGGTATAAGGTCCCTTCCCTGGAAATCACTCAAGGGCTTTTTACCGCTCTGATCAATAGCGTGTGGTGGAAATGGTGCTATGTGACCTCTGAGCCTAGATCATAGTGTGGAGACAGTGTCCCTGTGTCCCCTCTCTCTGACTCCGTCGCTGTCCCTTTCTCTGTGTGCCAGCCCTCACAACCCGGCCTCGGCGATATCATGAGGAACCCAGAACACACAGAGAGGTCATGTGTGAAGGTTTCAGCGGGACACACATAGGCCCCCCAGAGGCATGACGGACGGGGCAGAGATGAACCAAGCCCACCGAGCCCTGCACAGATCACAGATATTTCAGTCAAACTCCTGTCGTCATTGTGTTAAGCCACAGAATTTTGAGGTAATGTGTGATTCAGCCATAGGAACTGGACCGGATTGGGTAGCTGGAAGTGGGGTCCTGTCACAGCAGATGGAAGCATGTGGAGATGTCTTCAAGAGGGGGCTGGAAGAGGCAGCTTGAGGAGGCGTGAAGTGGCTGCTAGCAGGAGTCAGGCCACGCTTGCCAACGAGGGCTTGGGGGGAGGTGAGACATTCAAATAAAAAGAGGAAAATATTATCGGAAGCTAGGGGAAAAGGGACCCTCATTAGTGGCAGGAAATTTTGCATCGCCTGTAGTAATGTCGAAAACGGGAAAATACACCTAATGAACGGGATGGTCCCGTTAGGGAGCTTTCTAGGCAGACAGTTGCAAGCACCACCTGGTTTCCTCCTGTTGCCTGTAGTAAAATGTAAGATAAACTGAAGAATAAAGCATGAAGTCTAAAGAAACCAGGAGTTTCTGAGTTCACAAATAATGAAACTATTTCTCATTTCCAACCTCTTTCGATGCTGTAATTAAGAAATGGCTTCTGGGCAAAGAGAAAATCCAAGCCACTGGCAGGAAACAAGGTCTAAAGATGAACCTAAGAATGTAATTATAAAACCTTTTATTAAGACCTCAGAAGATGCCTAAAATAGACAGGAGCCTTGAAAGCATGCCTTGGAGATTCTCTACAGTAAAGCAATAGGACTTCCAAGTATCGGCAAGGTGTGCTCCCAGACGTCTTAGAGGAAGCTCAAGGTAGAGAAGGGCTGTTCTCAATTGGCAGGACTGGTTTTTTACTAACAAAGTGTACCTAACGCAATTCACAGAAGGTTCACGGGGGTTTAATGGAAATTGATTTGCAAAAACATTACCAGGCCAGAATAAAAGTGACAGAGATAGTATAGAATGAAAAGATGACCATGAATGACCAAATGTCTAGAGGCAGAAAGTAGTCTCAGAATAACTATCATTCTGCAAGTGCTGGGCACTTCTCACGGAAATGAAAGCTTACCCGTTATGAACCATTGAGAGCCCACAAAGAGGACCCAAGAGCCATGGAAAAATTTTTCTAGGGTGGTATGTTACTCACAGAACTACCAATATCGCTGAGCTAGATTTCAGAATTACTATGGACCATTCCTGCATCTTTTCATTGCCTCTTCCTGATTCTGAAGAGGTGGGAGGTCTATGGCTGTTATTCTGTGTATGCCTACTGGGCACCGAGGAGGTGTGGTAAATCCCCTTTTCAGTTCATAGGGATAGAGAACAAGAGATCTGTGCTCAGAGAGTGGTGAGGGGTCACACCTAAAGAGCCTCTGCCACATCTGAACCTGATTTCGATGACAGTATCTTAGATTTCAAGCTTGAGCTTGATGCCCAAAGGGAAGAGTCTTGGGAGTCCTGGGGGAGAGGAGCCATGTGTTTCTGCATGGGGTGGGAGGTGAGGTGCTGAGACCAGAAGACAGCACGTGGTAGGCTGTGCTTTCCGCATGCTCTTACAGCTCTGTCACTGGCTGTTGTCCCATTCAGGGGTGGTGTCAATCTCTCCTCACCTTGAATCAGGGTCTCATGATGGCTCTGACCATCATGAGATGGTCATGAAAGCGACTGACTTTCCCTCTCTCCCTCCCTCTCCCTCCCTCTCTCCCTTCCTCTATTTCTCCCTCCCTCTTCCTGACACCCTCCTTTGGAACCCAGCCACTGTGGTATGTGGAAGCCCTGTACCTAGATACTGACAGTCCCAGTTAAAGTTTCAGCCAAGAACCAGCCTCCCCACCAGAGCATGGTGAATGAGCATGTCTTCAGATGATGCCAGCCCCTGGCCTTTGATTCAGCCAAACTGCTGCTGAGTAGAGCAGAGACACTCTCCATGCTGAGTCCTACTGAAACTGTAGACCCAGGAGCAAAATAAATTTTGTCATTTATTATGTAGCCATGGTAACATAGGAATTCTGCTCATACTAGCATTACCTCACTTTACCCAGAGTGAATATTCATCAAAACACAGAAAGGCGTTTTGTTACAGTTAACGGCCTCTCAAGACACAAGATGATGTCTTATGAAAGCCCTGAAATTACTTGATTTCGGGCTCTGATTTACCTATGATCTTAGGTAGACTTAATTGTTCCTTCCTTACCCATAAGCTTTTATGTATTGTTATTAGAGCACCAATCACCTTGTATCTTACTTGGTATTTACAGTTCCATCGATTCCCACTTGAATGCACTCTTCAAGGATAACAAGTTGGTTTTCAGTTCTACGCCCACCATCAAGCCTAAGTTCTAACATATACTAAGGACACAAATTCCTGAGTCTCTTAGCCTGAAGCTGACATCGCTTAATCAGAGCAGGAGACCTGCAGAACAAAGTGCTGAAAAGAGTATGCTCAAAAGTCAGACATGAGGGTCAAATCCCAGTTTCACATCTGGGCAGCTATGTGGCCTCAAGGAAATAAAATAAGTCCCCTAAGCATCAGTTTATGGTCTGTTAAATGGGATTAATAATAATGCCCATGTCTCAAAATTGAGCATGAGAATGATATGAGGGAAAGCATCGATAGCTCTGTATAAATCGAGTCCTATCAAAGAAAAAAATTTATAAGTAGTGCATTAATATTGACATGAAAGCAATGCTTTGTGAGTCCCAGAGATCTCCTGGGCTTAATAACAGAGTTATTGAGAAAATCCAATGACCTGGTAGATATAAATCTGCATAGCACAATACCTGATACATCCTAAGAGCTTCGTAAGTATTAGTTATCAGCATCATTATTTCTATGTGTGGCAGGATATTACTTTCCTACCCAATCCTCATTCTTGCCTTCATTCTCAGTAACAGAAGCCTGATTTTTACTTATGGAGACAATGTGCCCAGATACAAATGACATTTCCAGCCTGCCTAATTGTTCATGGTGATTCAGGTCTCGGTATTGTAGAAGTCCTCTGAGAATCTTCTGGAACAGGAAGATGGCCTCATATCTTGTCTGGGAAAGAAAGGTAGCCAGCCCACAGTGCATGCTCTCAGTCTCTTGTAGGTAAAGGCAGCCACGAAACACCATTCTGTCACTGAGAACACATCTCATTTCTCCTGGGGATTTGAGATAAGTTTGGCCTCTCTCATATGGACACTATATTTTTTTCCTAGGATACCAAGCTTATCTCTACTCAAAATGTGTCAAAGCTTGGGTTACTCAGGCAGCTGACCCTGAGAAGAGATTAGCATGCAGAAATATTACTAGGAGCTCTCACAGTATCCAAACTCGTAAAAGGGAAGGAAGCAGGACTGGATAGAGAATGAAGAGTAGCACCAAAGTAACATCCACAGAAGGCTCAGACAACACGACCAGGAGCAGGGAAGACGAGATGATGCTTCAGTATCATTCCATGTTGCACAAAAGGTCTGCACTCTGTGTCGGTCAGTGGTAAGATGACCATCATCTCAGAGAAGACACATGACTCGGAGCTGAAGCCGTTCCTGAAGGCGGCTGCGGGCTGAAGGCTGCTGCCTGTGGACTCCGGGCCTGCTGCACTCCCGGCCTCCGCTCCCAAAGGGCGAGCACAGCCGGGCCTCACAACATCCCCAACAACGGAAACGTGGGGCTGCAGGTGTGGAAGCCGTCGCGTGCGGATGATGCGACCACACGCAGCCTTGATGATACTGTGTGGCCATTTCACCAACTTTAGATGGACTTTTCCTAGATTTCTTATTATATCTTAAAAGTATATTCCTATACTTCCTATAGGAAGTAATTCCTATAAAATTCCTTAAATTACACTATACATAACTCTGATACAGTCATGTTATGATTTGCTAAAAATACATGCATAATAATCAAAATAAAATTGTGAATGCAGTCTAATTTACTTTCCAAGATCCATCCTTTCCCTTTCAAGTTATAGTTGATACAATGTCCCTTTTTTTTAATTCCTCTAGGAAGCCTGCCATGATTCACAGTCGATGATCTCGACCCACTGGGACTGCATAATAGCACTCAGACACACTGTCTTCATTAAAAGAGACCATGTAGGGGCGCCTGGGTGGCTCAGTGGGTTAAAGGCTCTGCCTTCAGCTCAGGTCATGATCCCAGGGTCCTGGGATCGAGCCCCGCATTGGCTCTCTGCTCAGTGGGGAGCCTGCTTCCTCCTCTCTCTCTACCTGCCTCTCTGCCTACTTGTGATCCCTCTCTGTGTGTCAAATAAATAAATAAAATCTTAAAAAAAAAAAAAAAAAGAGACCGTGTATGTTTCCTTTTGCACTTGTTTTCTCTAATCAGTCCTGTGTTACCTGATGGTTTCATGTGTGTCAGGAGGTCTTCCCCAGTTCTCCCATTGCAAATCATTTGAGAATAAGTTTGAATCACACACTGCATTTGTGTCCTCCCCAGTATCAATTCATAGTGATACCGGGCATATAAAAGTGATCGATCAAAAAAAAAAAAGCGATTGATCAATCCTGTTGAAAGGCGCTAGAGCTCTAAAAATGCAAAGTTAAATATACGCTAGCTCTCCATTAATATGATAAACTAATAAGGTAGACTGTCTCATAAAAGAAACAGAATAAAAGGTCTATAAAATAAGATCGCCTAATTTCTTTTGTTGTGTTGCCATGAGTCCTCATTTAATGAAGAACAGGCTGTGTTTCAGCACACTGCTCTCCGCTTCCAAAGCTGCATGAATCCCGAACTTTGTTTTAAATGCCCTTTAGAATAAAAGGGAATCAAAGCAATGATCAGACATGCTGCAAAGGGTGCACGCAGAGATCTCATCAGTAGTGAACAAGGTGGGGAAAGCATCCCCCTTATACGTATGTCTGGGGCAGCCGCTCCCTGAGGGGGTTCAAGGACAGAGTGCTGCAAGGACCTCCAGATGGTGTCCTCGGCCTGCCTTTTCTCGGCTGCTCCTTTCAAAGTGCTCTGAGGACTCCCTACGTGACTCAGAGCACCCCCCAGGTGTTCAGGGAGAGGGGCACTCAGGGCCACAGGGGCAGTCCAATGCCAAACAGCGGATCAGCTCTGGCTTGTGACGTCATCCACAGCAGCAAAACAATAGTTTTCATCCCAACCCCGCTTGCCTGTTGTATTAGCCCAGTTCTGTAGGATGAGTCTGAATCACCACTTCCCCGCTAATGAGCCACCAAGCGGTGTGACCTCAGAAAAAGCAAGGGGATTTGGAAAGGAAGCAGGGGGGAAAGCAAATAAAACCCAGCAAATGGGTTTTCAAGAGGAACACATGTCAGAGGTAGAAATCAAGCAAAATGGATCAGACGAGGAGCCAAAGAGCATGGTCGCTTTTTTAAATGTCATAGTTTTGGGGCGCCTGGGTGGCTCAGTGGGTTAAAGCCTCTGCCTTCAGCTCAGGTCATGATCCCAGGGTCCTGGGATCAAGCCTGCATCAGGCTCTCTGCTCTGCAGGGAGCCTGCTTCCCACCCCCCTCTCTCTGCCTGCCTCTCTGCCTACTTGTGATCTCTGTCTGTCAAATAAATAAATAAATAAAATCTTTAAAAAAATGTCATAGCTTTAACATTTTTATCCTCCCACTCTTCAGATGGAATATTTAGTTAAGCAGTGCCCAGGTTAGAGTGCAGGAAGGCTTTCCTGAGAAATCCAAGCAGTGCAATAGGAGGAAATTAGTGATAAATCTGACAGGAAACGAATAAACCAAGAAAAATGAAAAATGTCACTTTTCTGGATTCTGCCACTTACTATCAAAGCCCTGACCTCCTTTTGCAAAAAAAAAAAAAAAAAGAGAGAGAGAGAGAGTTTTGTATACATATATGAAAAGCCTGATGGCATGTGGCATAATGTATTTGAAGTAAAGAAACTTGACTACCAGCCCACATATTCTACCTGCAAAACACCCCTTCAAAAGAAAGACATATACTTTTGCTTCTACCAATTGTGCTTCAACTCCTTCAGTCCAGCTCTCCTCCCTAGGAAGAGTGTAACACACACCACCCAGAATGTAAACCCTAACAGTAAGGAAGCAAATGATCCAATTAGGAAATGGGCATAAGACTGGAACAGATGCTCATCAAAGAGAAGGTCTGGATGGCACATACGCCCGGCAACATTTCTTTTCAACATCATTAACCTTCAGGGAAATAGGAATTAGAGCCATAAGAGTGAGTCACATACCAGCAAGAATGGCTTAAAAATTAAAATAAATAAATAAGTAAATAAATAAAGCCACATTAAGTTTTCCTGAGAGTCTGTAAAATTTTAATTTAACTTACTCTAACTGGCATACTATTTCAAATTCAGTGTCTGTTTCCTTCACCTCCATTCTTCTGTTAAACCATTCCAGTTTTCTTTTTTTTTTTTTTATTTCAGATATTACATTTCTCAGTTTTAGGATTTCCATGCGGTTGTTTTTTATAGCTTCTGTTTCTCTGTTAATATTTCTTATCTTCTCTTTCATCGCCATACTAGTTTACTTTCTATTAAACAAAACTATAATAGCTTCCATTATCCTTTCCAAAAGACCACATCTGAGTCAGCTTCGTGTTACTCTCAGTTGAACGTCTTTACGTCTGTTTCCCTGGTTCTCTGTGTGGCGAGCAGTCATGAATTACAACCAGCACTCTGTGAGACTCGGAACCGCGCTGTTTCTTGAAAGGATGCTGCTGTTGTGTTTTAACAGAGCATGAACTTGGTAGGACTCAAATCGCAAATTCTGTCTCTGAGGACACAGCTTAAATTTCACTTGAATTCATTCATCTTTACTATTCTCCTAGTGCATGTGTGTTTCAAGATCAACCAGAGATTTGGGAAGAATTTCTATTCGGAGTTTGAGGTCAGTCCTCTCTGGCTCTTTTCCCATCTGAGAGTCCCTCTTTACCCCTTCCCATGGCCCTAGCCTCTGCTCTGCCTCCAACGGATTGGCTGACTATGTGATCATAATGGGATACTCCCTAGAGAAAACAGACTACTAAAAAAAATCAAACCTTTAATTGTTTCCAAGAGTTATGTAATCAGGGGAAATGATAGGGCTATTTTGTCTATTTCATGGCTTAGGTGATAGTCACAGGACTGTTGGCCTTTCGTTAATTCAGTGAGCCGTATACTGTTTTCTCTTACACTATCTGTCTGTGCAATACTGTTCGTGACAATAAAAATTGATGCCCAAACCTGAGCAAGCATATCCACTGTTTGGTTTTAGGCTGAAATGACTAATGCCATTATTTCAATGGGCGTGAACTATGGGATAATAAGGATTATATGGGACAAATTTATATGGGACTAATTGAATATCTAAAAATATAGTCCGATTATATAGTTAATTATAAGTATTTGCCTATGCTTATTATTATATTGTGAGTTCTGGTCAGGGAAAATTGTTATGTCTCTCTTCTTTACCCTGCATTAGTCCACTTATTCATTATTCTGTCAATAATCAAATATTTACTGAGTGCTTATTGATGGAGTTGGTGCCATTCTTGGCACTGGAGGTACAAAGGTAAATAATGCAGACAAAACTCATGACCTCATAAAGGTTACATGGAAGTGGAACACTAGAAAAAATTTCTTTTAATCAATATATTATATAACATCAGGTAATGGTTATACAATAAACAAATCAGACTAAAATGATAGTGGAAGAGTGTGATAATTTCTATTGGATACTCCAAGAAGTTCTTTCAATAGTTGATTTTTTAAATTAACATATAATGTATTATTTGTTTCAGGGGTACAGGTCTGTGATTCATCGGTCTTACACATTTCACAGCGCTCACCATAGTGCATACCCTCCCCAGTGTCCATCACCCAGCCACCCTATCCCTCCCACCCACCCCCCAGCAACCCTCAGTTTATTTCCTGAGATTAGGAGTCTCTTACGGGTTGTCTCCCTCTCTGGTTTCATCTTGTTTCACTTTTCCCTCCCTTCCCTTATGATCCTCTGTCTTGTTTCTCAAATTCCTCATATCAGGGAGATCATATGATAATTGTCTTTCTCTGACTGATTTATTTCACTCTGCATAATATCCTCTAGTCCCACCCACACCACTGCAAATGGCAAGATTTCAGGTTTTTTTATGGCTGCACAGTATTCCAGTTGAGATCAAAATAAAATGAGACACTCAGACAGAAGAATATCTGAGAAAGAATGTTTTTGGTTCAGGCAATAGAACAACTGCAAAGGTCCTGAGGCAGGCATGTACTTGGCAGGTTGGAAGAAGAGTGTGGGTTGGTGTGCTTGAAACACAGTGACTAAGGGACGATGTGACAGAAGACAGGGCCATATTCTGTTAGTCCTTGAACATTGTGGAGAGGTCTTTGCATTTTATTCTCAGTTTCATGAAAATCCATGGGGAGACTGAGGAGGAAGTGACACGATCTGATTTATATTTTAAAGAAAAGCCTGGCTGAACTTGTCATAGAACAGCAGGTGGTGAACGTGAACAGGGAGATACTTACGGAAGTCCAGTTGTAGATCAAGGTGGCTTACACGGGGATGGTCATGCTGGCATTAGTGAGATGTGTATGGGAACTGGGCATAGTTTTGGAAACAGACCCACCAGTACTTGTTGGCAGAGTAAGTAGGTAATTGGATAGTTGGTAGTACACTCAGCGGATGGAGACTGTTGCAGATCACATGCTGGAGAGCACGTAATCAACAAGTGTTTTTGGAAAAAGAAAAAAGAATTTGTTTTGTGTTTGGTTACGTTATGGTGCTATTTGTATTTAAATGACTAGGTGGTTGGTTATATGTTCTGGAGTAGAAGGGATAACTTAGGTATATGGATTGTATATAGAATCATTGGCCTTGGGGTGCCTGGGTGGCTCAGTGGGTTAAGCCTCTGCCTTCAGCTCAGGTCATGATCCCAGGGTCCTGGGATCGAGCCCCAGATCGGGCTCTCTGCTCAGCAGGGAGCCTGCTTCCTCCTCTCTCTCTCTCTCTCTCTGCCTGCCTCTCTGCCTACTTGTCTGTCAAATAAATAAATAAAATCTTAAAAAAAAAAAGAATCATTGACCTAGTGAATATAAAGAGGAGAAAAAAACAGAAAAGAGGGGGCATCTCTAGTCTAAGAGATATGACAACTATACTAGTAGTATAGGCCACTTCATGGCAACAAATGACTAAATTCTTTCAGTGTCTGCAAAGATCAGTCCTCTTTCTTGGTCTCACGGTTTGCTTTTGCTAATAAGCTGGAAGTCAGTTCTGCATCGCCCTTACTCCAGGACCCAAGCTGGCAGAGCTGCCACTGCCTTGAGATTGCCAGACATCATGACAGAGAGAGGAAAAAATAATGTTTGCGAATCATATATTGGTTCTTCAAGCTTCAACCAGAAGTTACAGTGGCACCTTTCATGGGCCAAACCAAGTCACAAAGCCATGCTAGACTTCCAAGGGCCAGACAGGTGCTACATTATCACGGACCCAGAAGACAGAGATCCAGAAGCTGGGGGAACAGCACTAATGCTTAAGACACACTGATATTAGGGGTCAGAATGAAGTAAAGAAATTGAAATAGTTTCTTTGATGTTTTGCTGTTTTAGGTATCTCTTCAATCTCAATGACAAATCTCGCCACCAAATAACCAATTATTTTTAAGATGTCTGAAAAATCTTCCCTACTTTCAGGCACAGGCGAGGCATTTTCAAGAGAGGGACAAGGAAAGAGAGTGAAAACAAGAAAATATTTTAATTTCATAGCAGAGTCACTGTTCACATGTAACAAGTACTGAGTGGCATTTTTCCTATTGTTTTGGAAGTATGGCTAAAACTGAGGACAAACTGAGCTTAAATACCACATATTCTAAGTTCGAAAGCTTCAAGATGTTGGGGTCAGACACCTCATGGATGGCTCTAGGACCCATGCAGGAGCAAACCTGTCCCGGCCACTACCCTGAGTCTCCCAACCCCAGGGCAGTACAATGGGGGCCTGAGAAGCACAAGGAGATTGACACGTCTTTGAGAAGGGAGTGCTCCCAGGTAGAGACTATCTTCACCTCCTTCTGAGGAGGAAGAGGAAGCCATTGACCCTTTCAATGGCAAGGTCATTCAGAATAATCATTTTGCAAGATCAAGAATGACTTCAAGAGTAGAGGATCGGCATTTTATTCCCTGCTTGGATGTATGCTTACCAGTGGCAAAACCAATGTTCTCACATCCTGTGTGGTAGGAATTTTCCAAAGGAAGAGAGAGCACTGACTGAGGAAGGTCACTGGGTTTGAGCCTGCCTTCTGGTGCCCTTCCAACAGGGCCATCACCCAGACAAGGAGTCCTATAAGATGGGAGCTGTCCTACGGGGGTTAGGGAATGGTGGAAGGGGTCACACTCAGGCCAGAAGACTCATGTCACAGAAAAGCAGGGGGACAACTTTTTGTAGAAGAGCCAGCATTCCGGATGGTGTCTTTGTCTCCTGGGGTTACCTTGACAAAGTCTCCCAGATTGTGTGGCCTAAACACAAGAAATATATCCTCTCACAGTCCTGAAGGCCAGAAATCCAATCTCCAGGGGTCCACAAGTTGGCTGTTTTTTGGGCTGTGAGAAAGAATCTGCTTCATGCCCCTCTCCTCACTTCTGGTGATTTGCTGGCAAGTTCTATAATTCCTTGGCTTGCCAGTGCATCACTCCAATATCCATCCTTGTTTTTAAGGTGCATTCCCCCTGTCTTCACATCAACTTCCCTCTGTACAGGTCTGTCACTATGTCCAAATTTCCCCTTTTCATAAGGACACCCATTATGTTGGATTAGGGACTGCTCAAATGATCTCATTTTAAATTGATCACCTCTCTAAAGGCTTATTTTTAATTAAGGTCCCATGATGAGATAATGAAGGTTAGGACTTCAACATACATTCCTAGGGGATAGGGGTGGTACACAATTCAACCTACAACAGATGGATAAAGCACAAAGGACCACGTGGACAGATCCTTACAAGGCCAAGAAGCTAGAACAACCAACCAACAACTCAACCAGGGGGCAGTGGAGGCAGCCTGAGTCCCTTCCTCTTTCCTCCCTCTTTGCTGCAATATGGCAAGAACATCTAAAAGCAGCAGTTGAGGACAATGAGAAGAGTAGGTGATGCCCCTGTGCCCTCTTCAAGATAAATCTGGCCTGCTCGTGTAAGAAGAGAAGGGAAGTACAAGGTTAAGAAACACTGTACTTTATCTTCAGGATGTTGCTCTTAAAGTAAACTGTTGAATGTTTATATTAGAATAGTATAGGGGCACCTGGGTGGCTCAGTGGGTTGAGCCTCTGACTTCAGCTCAGGTCATGATCTCAGGGTCCTGGGATTGAGCCCCACATCAGGCTCTCAGCTCAGCAGGGAGCCTGCCCGCTCTCTGCCTGCCTCTCTGCCTACTTGTGATCTCTCTCTGTGAAATAAATAAATAAATAAAATCTTAAAAAAAAAAGAACAGTATAGTTTTAAAGTTCAGAATCTGCTTGGAACATGAAGAATTCAATTGATGCAATAATTCTGTGCACCAGTAATTCACTTTAACATTAACTTTTTATTTTTATTTTTTTTATTTTTTTAAAGATTTTATTTATTTATTTTGTCAGAGTCAGAGGGAGAGAGAGAGCAAGCGAGCACAGGCAGACAGAGTAGCAGGCAGAGGCAGAGGGAGAAGCAGGCTCCCCGCCAAGCAAGGAGCCCGATGTGGGACTCGATCCCAGGACGCTGGGATCATGACCTGAGCCGAAGGCAGACGCTTAACCAACTGAGCCACCCAGACGTCCCTAACATTAACTTTTTAAAGATTTACTTATTTATTTTAGAGAAAGTGAGAGCGAGGGGGGAGGCGGAGAGGGAGAAGAGGGGGTAGAGAATCTCAAGCAGACCCCATGCCCAGCACAGAGACCAACGTGGGGCTCAATCTCATGACCCTGAGATCATGACCTGAGCTGAAACCAAGAGTCAGACGCTTCACTGACTGGCCCACCCAGGTGCCCCTTAACACTAATTTTAAAACTGATTTTTCACTTTCTTGATAATTAGCTTAATGCCCTTAAATGGATACCAAAAATAGTATTTAGGCCAACACTGCTAGGATTTTTATTCAAACTCAGTATCAAGTAATTAACTTCCCAAGTTAATTCTCCCTTTGTTTTTAGCCTCACTATAGGGACAAAAGGAAATGTAATTCTCTTTGATACTTGAAACAAATTTACTTACCTTGAGTCCTGACAAAGCCTTCATTAAGATCTGTGATTTTTAAAGACGCCACAAGTCTTTTGACAAGTGTAAACTGAATTTACAGCACCGTATCAGATTATCCTGAAACTTGAGGTACATTATTGTCATATTAGAGGAAGAACCTAGATATTCAAATACAGCTGATAACTGACTTCCTTGGGAGCTATCTACAATTAATATTCTCATCGGTAACTACCTGCACACAGTTCTGCTGCTTTGAGATTTCCAAGACAAAAAGATAATACACTGAAAAGCCTGGTCTACCAAGGTTCCTTTCTGTTCTCATAAGCCCTAGAGTTGCGACTCCACATGAGCTAGTAAGAAAGAAACTTGGGTTAAATTCAGAAACTGCAAAGTGGCATCCTTAGGCAATTATGTACTAAATTTCCCTGATTCCAGGAAATTTTGATGCTTTTTCTTTATAACGTATAGATTCAACAATATGAATACAAATATACTCCCTTTTGGACAGTGTCTGAACAAAAACATAAATAGACTCCAAAGTGTTTAACTAGAAATACATTTTAAATGACAATATATACTAATGAGAAATGTTCCATGCAATGCACTATTTTCATTCAGTGAACAGACTGAGGGCTTCCATTGTTGGAAATCAACACTATAGTCAGGAACTTCTTCAGATTATCCAAACTGCAATATTCTCAATGCCATTTAGACCTCTCACTCATCATCAGCGTCAATGGCAAACAAAATGTATCCTTATCTATATCATACATTTAAATCCACAATCTTTTGGACAGTATACTTGGACTCCATTTAAAATAGTGAGAAAATACAACTTCCCAGGAATAGCCATAACAGGTAATGACCATATTACTCTGAAGAAATCATAAAACTTTACTGAGGGTCATAAAACAAACTTGAATAAGTGGGGAGATATAGAATCGCCCTGAATATGAGAACTAAATGTTGCAAAATGATGGTTCTTCCTGAATTGATGTGTGGGTTTCATATGATCCAATGAAACCCACACATCAATTCAGGAAGAACCATCCTATGGAATATGATAACCATCATGGAATATTCTTTTAACTTGCTAAGGTAACTCATAAGTTTATTTATCAAAGTAAATGAACACGAATATTCAAGGAAGTTGGACAAATGGATGATACTAAGTAATTATATGTATAACAACGAAAGCAGTGTGGTAGGAGTAAAATGTTGGCAGCTCATAGGTACTTAAGCCCAGAAACAGTCATAAGAATTTAATAAATGATAAGATTAGCATCACAGATTAGTTGAAAATAAATACTTCCTATATTGCGGAGAAGTCAAACAAATTTTGGGGAAGAAAGGGGGAGCGCTCAAATAGAGTTTCATGTCAATTCTTAACCAAATAAAAACAGAGTGGATATTTGAAAATAGGTATACTTACATATAAAAATAGTGCAGTCCTAGTGTTTTAGAAGCTACAGAGTAATATCAGTGTGATTTTCATAAAAATAACATAAAGAATCACAAGGAAAAATTGGTATAACTTGTTGCACCAAAACCAAAAATCTTCTTTAATCCAAAGGCATCATGTAAAATTTGAAAGACAATGAGAGCCTCCCTGATTTCTGGGATTCCTTAACCAGCAGTCTATCACCGAGGGCCTCCCGGTTTCCCCTTATAAGCCCTTCAAACCCAAGGAAAAGGATAACACCAAAAACCAAAACTGACAGCCAACGTATTACCAGAATCCTGGAAGATTTCTTACTGGTTTATCTAACTTATGGAGCTGAAATGGCAAAACGACAGGCAGCTGACCCTGAAATGAGTTTTGTTCTTTGACAAAGAACAGATTTGCCAATCCAAGGGATGGTCGGCTGATGCCCCGCACCTCCCCCGTGCCTGCAGTTTACTCAGAAGTCCGAAGTTGGCACCAAGCAGGACAGCAGGCATTGCCCCCGACACTGGTCCCTGGGCCCTCCCCTAGCCCACTCTGATGATCTAATCTTCCAGAGAAACACAGGACATTAAAGAGGCACACTGCCAAAGGCTTTCGCATTCTGTGTAAGGAGGTCCTTTTTATCCTATGAAAACTACCAGATAATTGCAGCCAGTTATATGATAATTACACAGCAGTTCTGAGACCAGTGTCCCCTAATGTCAGCCTTGGATAGCTTCACCTCCTTCTTTCAGCCCCTACCTATCCTCAACTCCCACTAACCCCCGACAATCACTAATCTATTCCTATTACTGTTGTTATTTTTTCATTTCAAGAAGGTTATATAAATGCAACCATACAGTCAGGTGATCACTAGATTTTTGTTTGTTTGTTTGTTTGTTTACTGCTGAGGACTTCTCCATGATATGGATGTATCACAGTTTGTTAAAGGACATCTGGGCTGTTTCTAACTTGGGGTTATTACCGAGAAGCCAGCTATAGACGTATATATACAGAATATGTGTGAAGATGAGTTTTCATTTCTAAGAGCTACATGCCCAATGGTAGAACTGCTGGTTCATATGGAAATAACATATTTAGCTTTATGAGAAACTGCCCAAGAGCCTGCCAGAGTGGCTGTCCCCTTCCATATCCCACCATCAGTGTTGGAGTGGTCTGGTTTCTGCGCATTTTTGCCAGCATTTGCAGTCACTAAGCATTTATTTTTAGCCATTCTGAAAGGCATAGTTATTCTTCCCACTTTATCTTTTTCTATTTAAAACTGCTTTATTCTAGGGTCTAAAATTTTACATATAAACTTGTCTACGTATACAATAAAAACTCATTGGGATTTTGAGTGGAATTGCATTAAACGTACAGGATAATTTGAGGGAAACTGACATCATTACTTGTTGACTCTCCCCATCCGTGAATGATAGGACTCATATTTTTGCCAACATAATTTTTTGTTTCCTCAGTTTTCCAAGACCCTCCCTCAATATTTTCATAAATGCTTGTGTTTTCTACCACGTTAACCCTGTCTGTGATATTTTCTCTTCAAGTAAACTGATCGAATATGGCAGATCCTAATTTGCTATGATTTTGGTTCTGTACTATCTGCTCTAAAACATCATTTTTACCCACTTCGTGAAATTGTGAATCTTTGACAAGATTTTAAATTTCATTTTCCAGTTTGGTCCCTGTAGTTTTTATGTTTGGGGAATTTCCACATCCAAAGCTTCTCCTCCCCCAACGGAAGAAGGACTGGAAGCAAGAAAGGAGAAGCCACGAAGAGGGTAAACAACAGGTGAGCATCACTGTTCATGGTCACAGGCAGATGGTTGGCTGAAACCCTCAGGTTTAGAGGAAATCAGTGGTAGCACAGTGTTTCCTTACGGTTTGTTAGGCAAAGGCCTCCCCAGACTATTGATAATTTGGTAAAATATATTCATGCAGTGCAAAGTCACATAGTTAACAGAAGTTTCAAAATGCTTATTCTTAATTTCTATGCTTTTCTCACCTCAGGGCAGTGACGGACATGTCATGGGCTCGGAGGAACATAGGGTCAACCTTCAAGAAGCTCTGCATGAGGAAACAATCCAGTCCCATGAGGTTTTGTAGCTTTCCTTCTAGAGTGAGAGCAACGTTCAATTCTTCCACTACAGGACCCGTCCATTCTGCTTAAAAATGCTAAAGACCTGGGGCGCCTGGGTGGCTCAGTGGGTTAAAGCCTCTGCCTTCGGCTCAGGTCACGATCTGAGAGTTCTGGGATCGAGCCCCACATCAGGCTCTAAGCAGGGAGCCTACCTCCCCCTCACTCTCTGCCTGCCTTTCTGCCTACTTGTGCTCTCTCTGTCAAATAAATAATAAATAAAAATGTTAAAGAGTTGATGGAATTTATTCAATCCAACAGAATGGCTCTAGATGTACCATTGGAAGATGCTGACAATTATTTCCCAAGCAGGCACATCACCATGATTATAGAGATAAACAAATTCCACGCCACTTTTTAAATGTTGTTTGTCTAGCTGCTTCTAATATTTGAAATTTCTGATGAGAAAAGCCGGGTAGGACTTAAAGCAACAATGCTATTACCCACTCTAGATGAGTGTTAGTTGTTATTCTGCTGATGGTTTGCTTGCTTACAGCAGAAATAACACTGCTCCAAATTTCTCTTACTCCAGTTTTGTTATCTTGCACGGTAGACAGTGGATTGAGTTAAGAGTAATCCAGTTACCTTGTCTGTTGCTAAACACTGAGTGTGGACAAAGTTTTCCTAATCCATAGACAGGTAAAGAGAAGAAAATAGTAAAACATGGTTAATAAATATCACTGCAATCACTCCAGGAAGAAAACCCTTAATATATTAATAGAAACAAATTAAATCCAAGATTTTCAAGTGTAAATCTTACACTTAAATCCAAGTGTATTTACGATTAAATTTTCCATTGCTAAAAGGAGTTTAACAAATGAATGGTCCAATCACAACCCCCCAAAATGGAAAATTGTTTTTTAAAGTTGAAAACAGGTCAAATCTCATTGGTAATCAAAGAAATGAATAAACACACGATTATATTTTATCTTTCAAACTGTCAGTTGATTTTTGGAATTAAATGCTGTGTTGTCAGTAGCGTAAATAAATGCTAATGTTGAAAAAAACCCTAGTTAGCGGGAAATTATCTGACATATACAAAGAGTCTTAAAGATGATTATACCTGAGGCCAGTAATATCATTTTCTTAAGTCTGTCCTAAGATAATAATCAAAGAAGTATGGAGAGCTTCATGTAGAATATTTTCCATATTTAACTTATTTATATTATTAATGAATTGTAAACAATATAAATGTTCAAATATATAAAAATGTAATGTAACTTTTGTACATTCATATCATGAAATATGTGATCATTAAACCAATTTTTAAATAATATTTTATGAATTGGTGTGATGTATATAATATAATGCATTCAGATAAAAATCAGGATAAAAAATTTAGTATGATCTCAATTTCAAAATCAATTTACATGTAAAGAAATTTTACGTACATTCATAATTACAGTGCTGTTTGCAATGATAAACAGTGAAAAAAGCTAACATAGCCATAGTAACATATGTTACTATGTTATATAGTAACATAACATAACATTATGTAGCTACTAAAAATCATGTTAAAAAATTAATGAATTGACAAATTTGCTCATAATATAATAAATGGAAAGCCGGGATAATAAATTGCATATAGAGAATGCTACTTTTATACACAATAAACACAAATGCATACACACATTTTACTGCAGAAATAAATGCATAGAATAAACACCAATGACATATAACGAATAGCCAACAATGTTCTTTGCTCAGTGGTTAGATTAATTTCATATGCCATTTGTTTTTTGTTTTTTGTTTTTATTTTGTATTGTATTTTTTGATGTTTTTAAAATTTTTACAGTGAGCATGAATTAGGTTAATGACCAGGAGTATACATTGTATGTATTACATATGTGTGTTTATGAAGTATGTGTATATTTTCCAGAACATTTGTTTATACATATAGATTTTCACTTATATTCATTTCTATCTATTGATTGATCCATCTAACTATGTATCTAAGAGCTACAGAAGATGAATAAATACACACGTGCACACACACACACACATTATGTTTTTTATGCTAGATACCATATTCGTGGCCACTTTTTCTTGGCGAAAAAATTGACATGTATTTCTCTATGATCCTCTCCATGTAATTTCTTGAGTTTTTGTTTTTCTTTCCATGTGCTTTTAAAGGAAACCACTTTGTGTTCCAAAAATGTTAAAAAAATTTCAATTATTTAAGTACAAACAGTTCTGGAAGTACCAGTGGGTAATTAATAACATGTACACAGGCAAGCTCTGGACTCTAATTAATTTATTATGTAACGTGACTTGAAATTGGTAGCTAATTTTAGCTAGATTAGATGCATGTTGTGTCGTGTTTTCTTTCTGTATTTGCAATTTTAACCAGAAAACTTTGTCGGGAGGCATTGTGTTTACATTAATTCAAGAATAAAGCCTCCACATTTGTCTTCCCACCAGCTGAAAGGATTTACTAAAGACTGCAGAAGATCAATTAGCAAGGGGCACATATTAAGTAAGTCCAAAGGCTAGGAATGGACAGGAGCCAAAATGAAAAGGCTTTCCAAGTTTACATGGCCAACGCCACAGACTTAATGGAATGTGACATGCACACTTCTTGTGACTAACAGGTTGATCCTGGATTCGGTGGTAGTAAATGAATACAGGTAACATTATTTGTGAGTCTATTAAAATGAGACACAAAGGTTTTATTCAACAGATATTGGCATCCTCCATTCTAACACATTAGATAATGCTGATAAAAAGGATTTTGGCAAATATGGCCAATATCTCCTTTATGCTTCTGTTTACTTTAAATGATTATAAAGACTTTTACTGATGCTGAATATTCCAAAATTCTAAAATTGTGAAATCACTGTGAGTTTTCTTTCTTAAAGAACAAATGAAAAGTTCAGGAGCAAAAACACTGAGAAAAAATTGTATTCTTGAGTTCTGTATATGAAAGCTGTATTTCATATGGTTCTTTATGACACAAAAACACATTTGAGTTATTATTGAATGTGAAGGACATTCACTCACTCATTTCACCCAAGGTTTTTCAGCCTCTGTTGGGGAGCTATCCTGTGCCTGGCAGGTTACTTAGCAGCAACTCTGGCCTCTGTCCACCACCTGCCTGCAGCAGCCCCAGCTCTAACAACCTGGAAGGTCTTCAGATGTTGCCAAATGTTTCCTATGGGGTAAAATCACTACCAGTCAAAATACCTCTGCATTAATTCATCAGCCAATTATTAAATATTTTGAGATCTTACTTTGGGTCCAGCAGTGTGCTGAGTGCAGGGACAGAATTAAATAAAATGCAGTCTTGGCTTCAAGGAGCTCCATTCCTAGACATGAAGTGATAGTCAAAGAATGGGTAATGTGTAAGTGCAAATGGTGTTCATTTCATCTGAAGAACCAGGGAAAGTATCCTCCAGAGGGAAATGCAAGTAAATTGAGTTCTGAAGCATGAGTAATAGTCAGCCAGGTTAGGAAGTTATGGAAAGCCATTTGAGAGCTACTGGATGAGTGATCAGAGGTCCAAACGTCAGACAGTGGTCATTGTGTGTATTGAAGACACTTCCAGTTCCTGTCATACCAGTCACTTCAGAGCTTTCTCTTAGGTAGGGGGGATACGGGAGAATGTTTTATAGTTCAGGGTCTGAGTCACATCTTCATCACAAGAGAGCAGAGACTGTCATATAATACAATACTATAAATAACTAGATTAAAGACATACCTTAAACATCAGGTCAGAAAACAATCCAAAGTTAGGGTCTATTAGGTGTAAACTCCAGTTGACAGAGGCCAACAGGCAAAGCAAGATTCCTGGAGTTTTGGTCATAGTCAGTTATAAGGGGAAAAAAAATTTCATGAAGTCAATGAGAAGGGGGAGAATTGAGTGTCTGTGTCGAAGTGTGATCTTTCTCATCACTTTGTTTTCTCATTAATCTCACACCAGCCAAATAAAACTCTTTGGCTCCACTATTTAAGTTAGAAAAAAAATTCTGGGTGGGCCATAAAAAGCAGCATGAAATCATACATAGATATAGGAGGAAGATGGTGAAGGTTAAGCTTCGGGACACCTCATATCCACGTGCTCCTTCTAAGAATCCAGGAATGGGGAAGGGGATCCTAGAAAATCATCCTCATGGTCCCATGCTTCTGTAAAACTTCCACAAATAAGCTCTTTTCACTAAAATCGATAAAGATTCCCATCGTTTTATATTTAGACTTCCCTCCCATCACATTTGCCTTGAATAGGGTACATTAAAGTTGCTTTATCTTTCAGACCCCTCTTGGGTGAAGGTGGGGTTGGGAATGCACTTAGGTTGGTTTTAGGGGCATATAGTTCTTTGGTATCTGGCCACTTCCATCAATGGTTAAAGCATCACTAAATCTAAGTCTGTGAACGGCTTTGAGGAAGATCCCTCCCTAAAAATGTTCCATCTCCTTTGATACAGGGATACCATTTTTGCAGTACCATGATACCACACACACACACACACACACACGTGCATACACACACAACACAATTTAGGTAGTGGAGAAGAAACAAGGCTTTCAATATAGGGAACCAAGTCATGCAAACCCCAACCCCGCCCTGGCTCTGATTTCTTCAGATCCCATTTTGCCATTTTGTGCATTTCTTCCATTTGGTGTGGAGAGCCAGAAGTGCCTGGTCTGGAAATTCAATCAATTTCTGACCGGCCTGGATACAGATAACACCCAGAATACTCAGTGTCTGGCCAAGATACTTGTGAGATTGGCACATGTATCTTCTGACAACTCTGTCTGAAATCCCACACGTCCTTGGCTTTATCCTCTTCCCTGAGGGGTAATTCCCTATTTAAATCACTTCAGAAAACAGTGTGGAGGTTCCTCAAAAAATTAAAAATAGAGCTACCCTATGACCCAACAATTGGATTACTGGGTATTTACCTCAAATATACAAATGTAGTGAGAAGTAGGGCCATAAGCACCCCAATGTTCATAGCAGCAATGTCCACAATAGCCAAAATATGGAAAGAGACAAGATGCCCTTCAACAGACAAATGGATAGAGAAGATGTGGTCCAATGCACACAATGGAATATTACTTAGCCCTTGGAAAGGATAAATACCCACCATTAGCCTCAACATGGATGAGACTGGAGGAGATTATGCTGAGTGAAATAAGTCAAACACAAGGTCAATTATTATATGGTTTCACTTATTTGTCCTTATGGAGGATGTTAGGAGAAAGGAAAAATGAAGGGGGAGAAATCAGAGTGGGAGACAAACCATGAGAGACTATGGACTCTGGGAAACAGAGAGTTTTAGAAGGGGGTGGGGCAATGGTTAGCCTGGTGATGGGTATTAAGGGGGGCATGTATTGCATGGAGTACTGGGTGTGATATGCAAACAATGAATCATGGAACACTACATCAAAAACAAATGATGTACTACTTTATGGTGACTAACATAAGATAATTTAAAAATATAATTAAAAAATAAGTTTAAAACCTGAGAGAATAATCACAAAATTGGATTTCCAAAAGAAAATGAAATGCAGTTCCATTTAAAAAAACAATAATAATCAATCAATCAATCAGTCACTTCTGGGAAAAACCTAATCTTGAGGTCTGTTTTTAAGAAACCAATATAATACAAGCCAAAACTATTTAGGATGTTTTTTATATCTATCAGGACTTTACAGTTCTAACTTAAGGTGATTTATTTTATCACTCTAAATAAACATTTGTTCTTCTGCCTAAATTCATCATTTTGTGCTCTTTTTCTTAAAGGACACCCAAACTGTATAAGGTTCAGATCCCACAAAGCCTGGCCCTGCCCTATGAGGAGTAGAATGGGACTGGATTGTTATCCACACAGAGTACAGGTGAGCAGAAACTGAAACCAAGAGTCAAGGAGAAGGTAAAATGGAGAAAGTAAAATATCAGTCCTTGCAGAGGTGATATGAAGGGACAAGTATACTCCCCCATTAGAAAAGTCCATGAGAATGGGCACCTGAGTGGCTAAGTTGATTGATAATCTGCCTTCAGCTCAGGTCACCATCTCAGGGTTCTGGGATGGAGTCCCGAGTCCCATGGCCTGCTCGTGGGGAGTCTGCTTCTCCCTCTGCCTCTCCTCCCACTGGTGCTTTCTCTCTCTCTCTTTCTCTCAAATAAATAAAATCTTAAAAAAGAAAAAACAAACAACAAACAGAAAAGTCAGAGAGAGGCAGTGGGTTAGTTGGTGAAGACTCTCCATTGCAGCTCAGGTCATGATCTCTGGGTCATGAGATAAAGCCCCATGACTGGCTCCACAGTGAGCACAGAGCCTGCTTAAGGTCCTCTTTCTCCCTCGCCCTCTGCCCCTCTCCACTCTGCAAAAATCCCTTCTTAGCATGTGACCTTCTCCTCCTTTAAAAGAAGAAAAGAAAAAGAAAAGCAAGAGAAATAGTCCTTGGAAGTCCCTGATCAAAATCAATATTACTGACGCCAATTTACTAAGTGGAGATGCACAACATATTTTTTAAGGCAATGGTTACCTGAATGATTATTTGGCCAATCATTTAACTAACCATACTCAAGAAGAAACCAAGGAACATTTGGATTATAGAAAGTCAAATCCAGAAGTGAACAGTGATAACAACTGCTCAATGTCGGAAAAATAAAGGTAACTAGGTATTATCACTCTCAAATTTAATAATTTCACACAATCTATACAGCCTATTTTCCTAAAAGTCCCAAAGTTCTGCTAATAAGCATAATATTTAAAATTCCATAGCATCTGAATTAGGGACAAAAGATGCTCTGCTTAGAATATCATTTCCTAAACCCTATTATGCAAGTTTATCACTGAAAAATGTTAATGTTTTATTTATAATATTTTATTTAGGACAATACTATATACTTAAGATTGAGTGAGTTACTGAACCTGATTAGTTTCCACAAAAAATTTCCTCTTTTATCTCTGTTTTGCAGAATTGTGTATGAATTATGTGATCCTTGAAAGCTTTTAAAATGCAACCATAAAATCATGTGGTCTTGGAGAATAGCTGAAGTCTGATAATTTGAATATCTTCATAAATGTCCATTAAGTTTCCAACACTTTGAGTCATTTCTTTCACTTCTAGGGATAAGTCATTTAAGAAAAATAATCTTTTCGTTGATGTTTTTACATTTCTTTATAGAGAGATTTACAGATATTTAATCATTATTTTATACTGTACTAAATTGATTTGTCACATATTTTAAAATTATCATAACCATCTTAGCAGACCTAACCATTTTATCACTTTTATCTTTTTCTCATGTACCGAAATTTTTTCTAAACATATGAACCTCATCACTACTTTCTCATTTTAAATTTCATCGTTATTTCTTCATGCTTTTCTTGGCATTTTTATTGTGAACCTATTGATTGTAGTTGTTACTCGTATAGCAATACATGTGTTTAAGGGTATACATTTTCCTATGACCACAATTTTTACTGCCTTCAACATTTTTTAAAAGATTTTATTTATTTATTTGTCAGAGAGAAAGAAAGAGAGGCAAAGGGGAAGCAGGCTTCCAGCTGAGCAAGGAGCCTGATGTGGCACTCGATCCCAGGACCCTGGGATCATGACCTGAGCTGCAGGCAGACACTTAACTGAGGCACCCAGGTGTCCCTACAGTCAGCATTTTAATATACATATTATTCTATCATTTATTCCATAGTAGTTGATGACTGCATTAGAGATTTACTCTTAAACCCAAAATTGTTGAGAAGAATATTTTCTTTTTCTTTATGGTTGGATATTTTGTTTATATATTTCTTCTTTACCTAAGTTATTTTGCATTATGACAAGCAAAGGTGGCCTAGAGGAAGCTTATTTTTCTGCATCTGTAGAAGTTTCTTACAGATTCTTGGATTCTTACAAAGGATAGGGTAGAAATTTGGTATTTTCAAAATTATCCTTGCTTATTATATTTTTTTTCCAAATCACAAACTCATTTATCATCTGCTGAATCTTTCAAGTGGTTTAGGAAAGCCTTTCTCCCTCTGCTTTTTTTATTCCATAATTCCTCTTTATCAGCTCTGATTTTTTAATAAGAATTTGCAATGTACTTTGTAACTCTTGAACCCACCCCCAAACACTGCAATTTTTCCTTCCACTATGTTTAATCTTCCTGTTTTTTAGCTTCTTGTTTATTTTCTACTTCACTGGTTTGATGTTTTTTAACACCTAATCTAGAATTTTACATGCTCATTGCTATCTCAAACTTACCAGTCTCAAATTTGATCTTCACATGGTGCACTGTCTTTGTTAATCCTTATGAATGTAGATTAGAATTTATGAAGAATTTTCTCCTGTAATCCTAATAGAAAATTCCACCAGGTCTTTTCTTTTTTCTTTTCTTTTCTTTTCTTTTTTCTTTTTTTCTTTTTTTTTTTTTGGAGAAAGTTACAAACTGACTCTTTCATTTACAAGGAAATGCAAAGGGTCAAAATTATTCAACATGATTCTGGAAAGGTATAATGAAGCTTGAGAATATGTTACCATATTAATGGATTTAATCCAAAGCTATAGTTTTTAAATAAGTGTGGCAGTTTAAGAACATAGAAATGAAACAACAGCATAGAGAATCTAGAAACAGACACACAAATGTGTGTATTAGAGTAGCAATTCAGAGTAGAGTGAAGAAGCATTTGGGTTTGTTTGTTTGTTTGTTTGTTTATTAAATCGACATGGGAAAACTGGATATTCATTTAGATATACAAGTGTATCTTGCATCACTATTTCTCATTCTAACACAGATATTATCCCAAGGGGATTACAGATACTAATGTGAAAGGTTAAATCAAAAAGTTTGCCAGAAAATAGCCAGGG
Source organism: Mellivora capensis (assembly GCA_004024625.1). NCBI lineage: Eukaryota > Metazoa > Chordata > Mammalia > Carnivora > Mustelidae > Mellivora > Mellivora capensis. Next base: position 39,246 of record PISX010004362.1, read on the forward strand.
GTAAACATCTTCATGAACTTAAAGAATATTTGCCATAAAGGACAGGGTCAAAAACTAAACTACATTAAAATTGGGAGCATCTGTTTATCGAAGCCATACATAAGAAAATGAAAAGGCAGGTCAAAGTTTCAGCACTGACATGTAAAGAGCTTGGACATTATCACTCCCATCCTCATTACGAGGAAAAATAGCTGAAAAAAAAAAGTGAAAATCAACAACTTTTCTTAGCGTCATCAGATAGTTGAGGTCAGAGGACCAACGGCTATCCCCAAACCAGATGAAATACAGAGAACTACAGCCCAGGTACAGAGGCCACGGACACAGTCATTGGCAGAAACATTTAAAAGGTTAAGTGAGAAGGCACTCAGCCTCCAGTAAAACTCTGAGCTGATTGGAACTGTCTTGAGGATTAGTATCTCCTGGGGGCCAAGTCTTAGGAGGGCCCCCATCTTTTACACGCTTTACCCCCAAGAGCCTATCCATGGTAAAGATCACAGAAAAATATCCTCATGCTTCACTTGGGCAAGAGGAGGAAAACAATAACTACTGTGAAAGACTCTTAGAGCTCAATAGTTTAGGATCTTCTCTCAAGAAAATCTACTTTACGGGACGCCTGGGTGGCTCAGTTGGTTAAGCGACTACCTTTGGCTCAGTTCATGATCCCAGTGTTCTGGGATCGAGTCCCACATCGGGCTCCTTGCTCGGCAGGGAGCCTGCTTCTCCCTCTGCCTCTGCCTGCCTCTCTGTCTGCCTGTGCTCACTCGCTCTCTCTAACAAATAAATAAATAAAATCTTAAAAAAAAAAAAAGAAAATCTACTTTACTAGAGCTTTATCTGAATTAGAAGAAGGGTAATCTAACAAACCCAGGCCCCCCTATCTTCCCATCCCACGAAAAGGGAGAATTAAAAAAAAAAAAAAAGCCCAAGAAACACTTCAGATGGTCACAGCTCAAGGATTCAGGTCCACTACAAACATCTGAGATTTAATCATAGGATTATAGAAATGCTTGCCTTCCCAATACCTTACCACCACATCCACAAGCCCCCAGTATGAATCAGTGGGCTACAAGTCAGAGCTATAAGACGCAGAGTCAATTTAAGAAGAAGCTCTTAGGGAAACCCCAAAACAACAGGATAGAAAAAAAAAGAGCTGGAAAGTAGAGGCATTATTATCTATGTAGAAAATTCCAAAGAATTCACAAAAACAATTCATAGAACTAATTCATGGAGCAATTATAGAAAGCTAATATTTTACTCAACCAAATTCATTCCCAGGTGTCATATGTGCCCCACGTTGAGACCACGCTGGGTGCTCCTTTTGGTTTAGTTACACCCCAAAGCTCAGCCATTGTTTCTCATTATAGAACTACTACTTTATAGTTTTTGTTTGTTTGTTGTTGTTGTTGTTGTTGTTGTTGTTTTCAGAATTAGCCACATGCTGTGCTGAAGCCAGTTATTACCCTCAAAATAGTACATTCTTATATTTAGCCCACACCACTGGAATAGACCTCTTGATAAGTTTATCTGAGCAATCTCATTATCTTTCACCATCCACTGGGGCTCAGTCAAAACCACCCTGATCCAATGTAATTGGGGATAGCATCACTTAAGTATTAACCCCTTTCCTTCCAGAAGTTCTGTAGGATCATTATACCACAGCTTCAAATGTCAAGGGGAGAAAGAACTTTTGATAAGTCTCACTAGACAAAAAGTCTAACAAAGCATCCTCCTTAGGTAAAAAGGTTTATTGTGTTACATATATATAACTAAGAGAGACTGCGTGGGATCCATCCCAGCAATGCAACCACTTATCTAGGACTATTTAGAAAGAAGTCAGGATGTTTTCTCAGCAAAAGCAAGGGAAGTACGTAGATTGATGAGTAGGTACTCAAAAGTTAACAATCTCTGGGAAGCTATGCCATGACATCATCATTAAATGGCAATGAAATGAATAACAAGACAGCTATCCTGTCTTGATTGTTATTGTATTTACAATAAAAGAAGTCACTCAAGATCCCCTAATCTCATAAATTCAAATATATTCACAAAAGCATCAAAAACTCCTTTTACCAATGCAGAATAGGGAATATAGTCAATGGTACTGTAACAGTGTTGTAGGATGACAGATGGTAGCTAACTTGCAGTGAGCACAACATAACACTGTATAGATTTGTTCAATCACTGCATTATACACCTGAAACTAATGTAACAACATGTGCCAACTGTATTTCAATTAAAAAAACTCCTTTTAAAGAATTATAAAAAGAGTTTTTTTTAAAGAATTCTTTTATAATTATAGCCAGGTCCTGCCAAAGGAAATATGCCTAATTTTAGTTTTTGTAATATACACATTGTCTGCTATATGGTGCATATACATATACATTCTGTATACATACAGCATTTATGTTTTCAAATACAAAACAGAAACAAACTGCCCGTGTTAAAACTGTTCGATTAAATTTAATAGAAGATCTGAAATCCCAGGATCATATTGAGTTTAAAGGTTCAAGAACCCCGCCCTTGAACTGTTTCCATTTGTAATTAATAATTCAAGCAAAACAAGGGGTATTGCAGGGCTAGCCATAAAATGAAGCTCTGCTCTTATGTGACCAGCTATTTCCAGAACTGACTCCATTAAAGCACTAATCTATCCTTGTTTGCCCCTCTGTTTCGGGTCAGATGCTTTTATACTTCCTCCCGTCTCTTCTCAGGCATTGGTACTTGAAATACCCCTAAGGAACACCACTCGCCAGAGTGTCTTCATTCCCCTTGTTGATCCTAGTTTCTGTAAAGTTTCTCCCTGGGACATATCCGCTATCCCTTCTTACGGTTGTCTTCTATTTCTCCCCTGAATTTAAAATATAAGTAGTGAATTACATCAAATGCTCTTAAACCCCAGGGGGAAAAATGAATGACCACGTAAGATCTATTTTACAAAGAGACCAAGAGAGGATAATGATCAGTTAAATTTGGCCAAGTTTTTTTTTTTTTTCTCCTGCACAAGAGTCAGCATTTTGCAGCAGATAAGAATGCAGACCATGAATTCAGGTGGCCTCACTGTTCTTTATTTATTTTAATAAAATTTTTTATAAACATATAATGTATTATTAGCCCCAGGGGTACAGGTCTGTGAATCGCCAGGTTTACACACTTCACAGCACTCACCATAGCACATACCCTCCCCAATGTCCATAACCCCACCACCCTCTCCCTACCCCCCGACCCCGGCCACCCTCAGTTTGTTTTGTGAGATTAAGAGTCACTTATGGTTTGTCTCCCTCCCAATCCCATCTTGTTTCATTTATCTTTTCCTACCCCCCAAAACCCCAAAGTTACTTCTCGACCTCCTCATATCAGGGAGATCATATTATAGTTGTCTTTCTCCAATTGACTTATTTCACTAAGCATGATACCCTTTAGTTCCATCCACGTCATTGCAAATGGCAAGATTTCATTTCGTTTGATGGCTGCATAATATTCCATTGTGTATATATACCACATCTTCTTTATCCATTCATCTGCTGATGGACATCTAGGTTCTTTCCATAGTTTGGCTATTGTGGACATTGCTGCTATAAACATTAGGGTGCACGTGCCCCTTCAGATCACTATGTTTGTATCCTTAGGGTAAATACCCAGTAGTGCAATTGCTGGGTTGTAGGGTAGCTCTATTTTCAACTTTTTGAGGAACTTCCATGCTGTTTTCCATAGTGGTGGCACCAGCTTGCATTCCCACCAACAGTGTAGGAGGGCTCCCCTTTCTCCACATCCTCGCCAGCATCTGTCATTTCCTGACTGGTTAATTTTAGCCATTCTGACTGGTGGGCCTCACTGTTCTTCACACTACTGGCTCAACTTCTATAATCTCCAGTTTCTTCACTGGAAACATGCAGCCAATGACAGAATCTGTCCCTGAAGCCTGTTGTAAGCAATAAGCGAGACATGAACACACCCTAGCACCGTGCCTGGCACACAGAAGTCATTCAGTGCCAGCTGCCCTATGAATTCTTTTCTATTATCATTGCCATTGTTATTCTTATTTTGCATGCACATTAGTCTAGGTATCTAATTCAATTTGTTCAACTACTCACTGAATATTTAAATACATCTATTTCGAGTAGCTCCCTTTTTTCCTGGCACTACACTTGGGACTAAAAATAGAGTGGTGAATGAGTGCATTTCTGTACCAGAGACGAATGTAAGCCAAGGGTCCAGTGAGGTCAAAGACCCAGAGACAGTGATGGAGACATAAGTTTACTGGGGGACCTAGGCCCAGGGAATTCAGAATTGGCCAACTGGACAGCTGCTGAGATCTACATGCACCAACTTTTTATAGCATAGCAACTGAGCCTAGCAACTATCTGTAGCCTCTCTTCCTTGCACGGCCAGCATTCCCAGGAGATCAAGGCCTGCCATCCAGACATTCATTCTTTGTTACAAAGGAGACGCTCCAGGTTGGCGACCCATGGAGCCCCTGACCTTGAATGCTGAACACCACGTTCTTCTACACATTCTACTTAATGAGACTAGACAGGGAGGGCTGGATCCTTACATTCTCAAGCTAGGGATTAACAGGGGCATTCAGGGTATGCTTTGCACAAACCTGCCTTGTAGCATGTACCATATAAGACAGTACGGTCTCTGCACTGGCTGGAGCTCTGTGCCTTCGTTGGTCTGTTTACTGTGAGCCAGCAAAGTCACACAGATGGCCAGAACAGTGTGATTTCCCCTTCCCAGACATTCTAGGTGTGTACTGAGATCATGCTAGGGAAAAAAAAGGAAATGGATTTTGTATCACACGCTAACCACCAAGCCCAGGGCTTGGTGTTGAGAAGGATACAGTGTCTGTGGCCAGGCTCACCCAAGAGAGGGTGGCACTCATAACACCCACAATTGGTGCGGGGGGAGAAGGGCATCCATTCCTTTGATTCACCTTTGCTATGTATTCAGTGACTGAACGCATCAATTCAAAAATAAATAAAAGAACTGGTAATAGTATAATTCCAGATTAGGTCTTAGTGGGATTTGTCATTCCATGAAGTTCAGTTTGAAGAAAACAAAATTAGTAGCATGAACCCCAGCTGTTGACATTTTCCCCTGCTTCTTGGTGCCCTATTATCTGAGCGGGTCTAGGCATATCTCATCAATTACCGTAGTTCTGCAGGTGGCTCTCGGGCCACTTAAGCTGACACTTTGAAATATTAGTGGGGGAAATGCTGCAGGTGTGGTGGCTTGGCAGCGACCCAGCAGCAAGTTTGCATCAGCCCAGAATTTTAGAGAGTTTTGTGCACTATCTCTTATGTTATTAAGCTGTTTCAATTAGAGGCAAAAATCCCATTTTCTTTGGCAGGCACCTTATTTCATCTATAAAGCCATAACTCTCCCCATGAAAAAGAAACCATCACTTTTCTAGGATTCTGTTATGAATGGGATCATCTCCGTGCCCGCTATCAGGGAGCACAGTGAGAGTTCTGTGGGAGTTTGACAGGACACTGTCGTACCCACCAAGACAGCCCACTCTGATTTCTCACTCCTCTGAATGCTTCAAGTGCTTCTAGTCTCTACCATGCAGCCCAACATGCAACTCTCTGTGGTCACATTTTCCTGCAGAGGGCTCTCATCTGTGTCTTTCTGGTTTGCCTTCCTTGATTTTGATCATCCCGTGTACACCTGGGTACGGGGTAAAGTGATTACTGAAGATGAGATAAAAATCATATATCATCAAAATCACTTTGTAAAACCCTCTTAATATTAGATGATATTAGGGATTTATTTTCAATGTTAGATGTGATAAGGGAATGGCAGAGAGACAGGGAAAACCAAATGCCTTTGTCAGTTTGGAACGCATCCTGGAGAACCTGTGCGCAAAATGACAGGAGGTCTCAAAATTGATTTAAAGTAATGTAGCAAAAACTAAAAGTGTGGTGGGTAGATAAACCCAAGGTTAAAAAAAATTGATGATTGAAGCTGGGTAATGGCTAGGAGGGGATTTATTACACTATTCTATCTCTGTATGTTTTTGAAATTTTATGTTCAGAACGTAAAAAACACTTCAAGTGGCCCATTAAGGACACATACACACCTATAATTTTATTCAGTATGCTTATGCTTACATCTGAGAAGAGTAACCAACACAAAAACTTTATGCAGAGTTTGACTGTTCAAATCCATTTAGACTTGGAGGAACTCTCAAAGTCCACAGCGGTGAATACGGTTTAGTGACTGATGCTAATGGGTTCTTATCTGCCGTGATATTTTACTTTATGTGATGGTTACTTTTATGTGACAAGCTGATGGGGTCACAGGGTGCCCAGATAGCCAATCAAATACAGTTGTGGGTATGTGTGAGAGGGTGTTTCTGGGTGAGACTGGCATTTGAATCAGTAGCCTGAGCAAAGCCGATTGCCTAATCAACCAACATCTGACCGCAACCATATGAGAGTTCCTAAGCCTCTCAGAGCTCAATCAACCCCCAGATTTATAGGCCAAATAAATGACTGTTATTGTTTTAAAGCCATTGAGTTTGTCATGCAGAAATAGATAAACAGAACAAAAAAGAAGACAACACATTTCAGGGTCACATCAGTGAGGCTGAGGCCAACTTGAAAAGAGACGATGGGTTTTGCACACCTGATCATTTTCAGTTGGGGATTATGTGTAGGCATAATGTTACTGCTAACTGGTATTTCCCAATGCCCCTGAGTCTATCAGGGACATCTCTAAGACTCTACAAGTTTAGTCTCTTGGTCATAATTAGAATTGTTGAACCCATTAATGTTCTTTGGTAAGTTTATTCTTTTCCTTTTTCCTTCAGGCCTCAGATGATCTGTTATCTAGCTAGCTCTAATGCAGTCAGAGTTTACCCATGAACAAATCAAACTCTAAATGGCATGACTTGAGAGAGAGAGAGAAAGAGAACTGCATTGGGCTACTGAAAGTTCCAGGAAACTGATCCAGGGTCTCAACAATGCCATCAGAAATTGGTATTTCCTCATTTCTCCTCTCAGTTGACTTCTGTGTTAGCTTCATCAGTAGGTAGGTTCTCTCTTTTCCTTAGCAAATAGACTCTGGCACTTCCAAGACCATTCCCTACCATCTTAGCCACCCCAACAGGAAAGAGAGCTCCCCTTTTCTACTTGCTGTTAAGTCAATCCCACAAATCACATGCCATCAGCCTAGCTGTGGTCATAGCACACACCTAACCCAGTCGCCAACTGGCCAAATCTGGGTTCCATGTCAACCACTGAACCATGGTGTTTGTTGGCTGAGCCAAAGCTATATGGGTCAAACTCACCTGAAATATACATACTGAGGATTGGGAAGATTATTTCCTAAAAAGAGAAACTGAGGGACTATTATATTAGGAAGGAGACAGAAATAGTGTATGTCAACAGGACCTTGTGGTTTTACTAATCCCACCTAATATTCCTGGGTTTTCTGATTTTTCACCAGTGAAATAAAAGCACAGAGTATTTGATGGGTAAATCCCTACCCACCTTGAAAGTTCAGTGATTCACAGTGATGCAGGCAAAAGGTATTATTGTGGTAGTACAACAAAAACCATCATTGTGATAAATTCTGCTAGTGGAGACTGTCAAAAACAGGGAGAGGTGGTTTGAACCTGTAAAATAAATACAGGAAAAGAAAAATCCGAAGCTCTCTTTTTCCTCTCTCCTCCACTCCTCCAACAATCTTACAAACTGAACCACTTGGCAGGATTATAAAGCATGCAGACTGTTCAATGGTCGGTGGTGACTCCAGTCACCATCTGACTGGTGACGAGTAGAGCCTGGGAAGGATTCTCTGGTTTTCCATATTGCTAATGAAGCCTGTTTGGATTGGCAGTCCTAAGACTTTCGGGGTCTCAGTGAATCTACCGTGGTTCGAAGCATCCAAATTCTGCCAGGCTGATTTAATGGGACACTGTGTGAAAAATGATGACCATGCTGGTCCAAGTGCCAGGTGATGCTGAGTGACGCCGTGGGTTGTCTCCTACCAAGAGCCTTTGGGGTGCATGGAAAGCAGCTCGATGCTATAAATGAGGACAGGCAGCAAGAAGGTGGTCAGAATGCGACTCTTCTAGAAATGCAATTAGCCTTCCAATGCTCCTGCTGCCACTGAATTAATCGGTCTCTTGTTTCATTCACACTTCTGCTCACCCCTAGGAGCCTGCACCTCACTGTGGAACTAGTTCACACCCTGTGCTTTCCAGGTGCTGAGCAAACTATTTGCACTTGTCACTAGCACTTTCACCTGTGACTTACTGAAGCACAGAATGGAATGTCACTCTCACGCTTCTCTAAGGGACACAGATACAACTTCTTCCCTAGCCTCCAGCGTCAGGGTCTCCTCAGACCACTCATCCATACTAGGACTTGTAATTATCCTTCAGAAAGCAAGCCACTCCACCAAGTTCCTCTAGAACTCTCATGTTACTTATTTTTCTTTGGCCTCGTATTACCTCCTCATGGCAAGGATGACAATAATAGTGAAATAATGCACTTCAAGCCCTCACTATTCACTAGGCACTGCTCTGGATGCTTTCCTTGCCCTTCCTGATTTAACTCTTCTAACATCTATTTTACCCATATTACAGACAAGGAAACCGCAAATTAGATGGTTAGAAAATGAGCCCAAGATCAAGCAAAGGACTCAAATCCAGGTCTGTTTGATGTTAGAATATGTATTTTAATTAGCATGTTATATGTGTTCACCCTGCATTGGTATAGGACAAAGGAGGAAAATACTCTACCTGATGGAAACAAACTTAAGACAGTAGACTTGGCATTGGTACCTCTAAGCCCAATAACCCTACGGCTAGTGAGGCTGGCAAATCGAGGGTTTCTGTGACCTTCAGAAGTTGGGTTGAACAATTCTAGCCTCAATGCCAAGAACCCAGAGAGCTGCTGTTGGGGTGGTCAGGTTTTACAACCATCCCATACCACATATGGAATGATGATCACTGGTGTGTGGACTTCCCAATGTCTACGCTGCCACCTGCCTGCGTCTCCCTCTGGGAGCATCTGTAACCAGAAGGTTAGAGGAAGGGAGAATCCCACAAAACAACTTTTTCTCCTCTCTGCCTTTACGAAGGCTACCTATTCCTTAATCACAATTCACGTTCAAGTTCACAAACATTGTTCGTTCTTACTCAGGACAAAGATCTATCTCCACACTCAAGTTTCTACATCACCTGTTGTCCACACCACTGTCTCCCATGATTGTGTCCTGTCCTGATCTCCATATTCTGCTGCTTCATTTCTGAGTCATCACCTCCTAATTAAATCTGTGACCCTCTACAGTGTCTGCATGTCTTCAGAAGCCTCAAACTGGAATGACTGGAATGACTACAGGCTTTGAGCAGGTGAAGCTGGATGGGCAAATTCTACAGAATTGATGAATTCCATGAAATTCTATGGAATTAAGCGGGCTGCCACTCTGCACAAGGCAACTAGTCCAGGCCAAATATGGACCAAAGTGGCCACTTACTGTTTTCAGAAGAAGCCATTAATTCAGATTGTGTGTATGTGTGTATGAATTCTCCCAATTTATAATGATGTCCCTTAATTTATATATTTAAAAAAAAAAAAAAAAGCTCGTGAAGGCCAAATACAATGTCCATGGAACAATTCTGACAAAAGAGCTACCATCTTGTCTAGAAGGGTAGATAATAAAGTACATGTTTTAAAGTTAATCAATCAATTGGCAAATATTTCCTGATCAAATACTTATTGAATGCAGCAGGCTGGATTCCTTGCCATCACCGCTATGGAAAATGTTCAGCTTCTTCTTTTAAATGTTTAGCTTTTTTTATGCTAGAATTTCTCACCTATAAGGTAGGGATGTTAATAGAACCAAAGTCACAGAGTAAAAGTGAAAATTAAAGAAGAATTCATAAAAGTCTGTGTACAATGGATGGCATATAGAAAATAGCAAATAAGTAGTAGTGATAATTAATAAAACACACATAGTAGTATTTGTCATTACTGTTATGGTCACAGTAGAAATAATAATGGTTGCTATTTATTGAACACTCATTAATCCAACGAAATTCCATGAGAAAGCTAATGTGCAGTGGTGATCATGGTGTTTGTGACTGAAGGAGCTGCAGCTGTGGTAGTAGTAACAAAACTAAGAGAGCCAAAGAGAAATCTATTCAGTGATATTAGAAAGAGTATTAATAGGGGCCCCTGGGTGGTGCAGTCAGTTGAGTGTTGGATGCTGAGGTCATGATCTCAGGGTCATGAGCTTGGCCCCATGTCAGGCTCCATGCTGGGCATGAAGACTCCTTGGGATTTTCTCTTTCACTCTCCCTCTGCCCCTCCCCTCACTTTTACTCTTTCACTCTTTCTCCAAAGAAAGAAAGGAAAAAAAGAAACAAACAAACAAACAAACAAAGAATTAGTATTAATAGAAAAAGCAGACAGCTCATTCCTTGAATTTTTCATGTACTCCCTTCACCACCGTGAAGAGTCCATATGGCACTGCTGGGTACATTGCATGTTAATAATACTTGTTCTATTGGTTGTTTGTCCCTAGAAACCCAATGGAGCCTAGTGCTCTTCTATCCTATTTATTTATATCCAGGAAGGATTTATAGTGTGTGGCTCTTTTTATATGCCTTCTGATAAGCCATCCTGCTACCCCATTGAAATCTTCACCTAGGAAACAATTCTCTCAGGTCTCGAAAACGGAGAGGTGAAGTTTCTCTTCACTTCTACAGCAGGGGAATGGTGTCCTGTTGGGGGGAAATAAGAATGCCAACAGCTGAATTTTTTTTTTAATAGCTGAGTATAGCAAACTGTGTCTTTTAATGCCAGGAACTGTCAGGGAGATGCACCCGTGAAATCTTTCACACATTCTGTCCACACAGCAAGATCACTTGCTTGGCTGCCTCCTCGCCCCAGCTGTGTGATCCCTCATTTCTACCCTGCTGAGGCTATGGCCAGATGGTAGGGGCAACTTGCCTCACCTCCATGACCTTCCTGGCACAGAAGAAGTTACCAGCCGTGTCCTACCCTTCTGGATGCCTCATGGCAGAGTTTCTGACCTTGACTTGGTGGTCACAGGGTTCGAGGCAAGACATGACTCTTAATGTAGGTCTCCTTGGGGAGTCACCTCTAGACTTATGGATGCCCTCCCTACCTTACCTGAACCAGAAATCATGAAAAAAAAAAAAAAAGCAAACATCTAAAATGCTTTCCAAAACCAGTGAAGAAAAGATTTGCATTTTAGTTTTGTAAAAACTCTAGTGCCATAGTCAAGTTTATTTTTATTAGTTGACTTGGAGGCTATTCTTGGTAAGGAAACCACTGAAAGCATGTATTTGTAAATCTGATTATTCATATCAACAGAGTATGTTCTCACTTAGACTCTCTCCATTTCTTCTAAAACTTAACTGTCTCCAAGCTAAAATACTCACCTTTTATTTTCACATCTGTTTTTGCTCTTTAGTCACAACCCTCTTATACCCCAACTGCCAAACAAGAATACTGAGAACTATTATCACCCTCAATTTATGTCCCACATCCAATCAATTCACTCAATTTCCATTCATCTTTATTCCAAACCATTGTAACTACTCGTGATTTTTAGTCCATTCTTTACCTAGCATTCAAGACTGTAAATCTGAAACCTTTACAGAAAGCAAATTTGATCTTCATCCTCCAGATAAAAATTCTGAGAAATGTTCTCCTTCAAAGAGTCTAAACTCCTTGATAGAGTTAACGAGATACTCAGTGATCTAATATCTGCCTCTCCAGCATCATCCCTGTTTTCTTCGCATGCTGTGTTCTAAATAAACTGGATGGATTATTTTTAGTTCTTAGGAAAAAATATATCATTACAATAGTCAACACATTTAGTGTAGCCAGCCTCCAAGATGACCCCCAAAGATCCTTGCCTCCTGTATATCACCCTATAACACTGAATTAGGTTTGGTCTGTCTGGCCAGTAGAGTGTGGTGGAAGTAATGGTATGAATCTGAATGGTGTGATTTGTCATAAATGGCATTGTCACCTCTTTCTTTCATCCTTTCATTCTGAAAGAAACCAGCCGCCATTATGTGAGGACATTTAAGCAGCTCTGTGGAGAGCCACAAAATGAGGCACTGACAACTCTTGACAATAGCCTACACCAACTGGACAGCCCTGCGTGTGAAGGTGCCATATTGGAAGCAGATCCTAGAGACCCGAGGACTGCTTCAAAAAACTACAGCCCCAGCTGGCATCTTGACTCAACCTTATGAGAGATCTTGAGCCAAAACCAACCACCTGAATACCTCTTGGGCCGCTGACTTTCAGGCACTGACATTAAAAAATAGACACTGCTGTTTCAAGACACTGAGTTTTGAGGTAATTTGATAAGTAGCACTAGTTACTAACTCAATGTATAGAACACTTGCATGAAATATGCTATGCTAAATACTCTACATATTTAATTCTTGCAACTATCCAAAGTGGATACTATTATTGTTCCCATTTTATAGATGAAGATATTGAGGCACCAAAATGTTGTGATTTTCTAATGCTAGAAAGTTATTAAATGTTAGAGCTAAAATTTGAAACCATAGTTATATAGATTTTATGAAATCTGCCTTTATCATCTTTCATGATGCAGACTTGGGTCTTTTCAACTATAATTATGCAGACCCATCTTCACTATAGGAACTGCCTGTCATGTTTATACTCTTGCTGCTCAGGAAGAATGTGTCTTATCTTTCCTCTTTGCCCTGAGTAGCTTGGCAGGGGTTGCAAGCAATTCCATCATTCCAGCAGATGTCTGGTACATTTCTACCCAGCCCTAGCACACTGTGGAAGTATGGTTTGAACTCTAATGGATTGCTTATTTGCATCACATCCAACCATCCCACTCAGCCCTGTCAACTAAACACTACCTCTGAAACTGCAACTTGAGACATTAACAAGCTGACTGACCTCAATTAAGGTCAATGCCAAAAGGAGGGACGGTGGGGAAAGAAGAAGAAGAAGAAGAAACACTCCCTATGTCACCTGGCAGATTCAGTAATAGCTTGTCCTATTAACAATCCTTCCAGATAATTCCCAATTAACAAAATCACCTGGTATAATGATCCAATATGCTCCAGAACTTTGAAAAAGACTTAAAGAATCATTATGAGACCATTATCAACCTTGGAACAAGGTCACCTATGGTGGAGGTCCAACCTCCTCCACAGCAACATGAACAAAGTCACTTGCCTAGATAGCCAATAGCAATGAATGAATGGAGTAAATGCTTGAGAAATCTGCAAATACTTAGGAAGCCTCATCCTGGTGCTACTATTACCAGTATCTGAATATGTTTTTGTTGAAAGTTTTTTTTTTCTTTCCTTGAAAGTTTCAACAGAAATTTAAAAATTGAAATTCTTTTTTCAAAAACCCACATTTTACTGATTGATAGACATTATTTTCAGCTTCCAAGCCACTGAAAATACTTTTTAGAATAATCTACTACCAGAAAGAAAAATAGGAATTCATTTTTATATTAAATAGCCTCAGATTTAGACACAATAACATAGCTGCTTTCATATGCCAAACATGATCTGTAGTGATATCAGACCATTTCGGAGAGTTTAAAGAGCCTAAAAGGTGGCTGGCATTATTTATTTCCCTTCCACATCTAGTGTCATGGCATAACTAAATAAATCTCATGTATCCATTTACTCATCAAAGATTTTACTCACTTGACAAATTGAATTAGATTCCAATTTTCTACTAGTCCCTGGGTTCTAAGGGAAACAAAAATCAACAACAATGAAAGTAAACAAATCAATACATAAATTTGGATGCGAGCCCAATGGGACAAAATAAGGCAGAGTCAGTGATGACGAGAGACTTGGGTGAAAGAGCCATTGTGCAAGAGCTGGTCAAGGAAGGGTCCCTGACGAGGCAGCATTCAAACGAAGACCTAAGCAAAACACCTCAACGCTGCAGGGTTTAGGAGGGAAGTATGCCAGGGAGACACAAAAACTAGAAATTCACTCATGAGAATGACACGGACATATCTAAGAAATCATAGGAGGAGCCATGTGAGGAGAGAAGGGAATGGGTCCGAGGGTTTGGAAAGGGGTTACCACCCGTGCATTTTTACCCTGCCTTGCTGCATGTGAATAATGACCTGACCCGGTACTTGGCCCAATTCCATTACCTGTTGCATGGAGCGTCAGTTAAAGTCTGTTGAACACCGACCAGGTACCAGCCACCTTCACATGCTGCCTGGTTGCATCAGTGTCTTTACCCACAGTTTGCAGATGAAAAAATTGGGGCTCAAAGAATTTGTGTAACATGGCCAGGGTTATACAGCTAGTAAGTGGTTGAGCCAAAATTCAAACCCAGGGCTCTCCGGTAGTAAAGTCTGTGATATATAAGGAGAAAAATGCAGAAGAAACTACAGAACATTAACGAATTCTGCAGTCCTGCCTTAGGTTACCTACCAAGTCTTCACAACTCTAAGACTCTGATCCAAAGGAAAAGACGTGGAGGTCTTGCCTCAAAAGTTTAAACCTAAGCAGACTTCTTCGAGAAGACTTCTGTGGGTTACTAGACATGGAGGATGAAAGGAAATGACTTTCTAAATAACAAACATCCTAGGAAATTGACATTCTCTAATTTATATACAGACCCAAACCCACCTACCCACCCACCCCCCCCACACACACGTATATGCATGCACCCGGGACAGGGCGAGGAAGAGGGACACACTCAACAGAGACTACAGAAAATGGTAACCATAAGTGTGGTAGAACACACCCTCCCATGATGAGCCTGCAGGCATCAACAGAGAAAGAGCACTGTAGCAATCTCTAGCCACTCCTCAAAATCCCACAGAAAGACCAACATCACTGTCTGTGATGAACAGTGAGTTTTGAAACAAGAACTTATTAAGCAGATGGGAAGGAAGCAGCATATGCACTCAGAGGACACACCAAACTTGGGCAGCCCTAAATGATGTCACTCAGCACAGGGCCATGCATCTCAAACTGAACTTACTCCAAGAGTAGTCAGAGGTGGGCCAGGAAGCCTTCATAGCTACAGGAACAGCAAGGCGTTTCTTTGTGGATCTTTCCTTTTACTTAATTTTTCTAATTGATTTAGAATAGGGTAGCTTTTTCTTTTTCTTTTTTCATTTTTAAGGGAATTTAAGAAGTATTATTATATTAAAACAAACAAAAATGCAAAAAAAATCTCCATGGATTTTCAAAGCAAATTACAGGTTTCATAGGGCTCCTTTGTCCTATGTCCTAGAATCCCCACTTAATATCTATCATTCATATACAATCCTGCTTTCATTCATACACACACTACTTAAGTCAACTAACATTGGTCAAAATATATGTGCCCGATCCAATGCTAAGATTATAGTATGCACCAGTATGGCAACGGTTCTCAAACTTTCACATGGAATTACTGAGGTCTTGTTAAGACACAGACTGCTGGGTCCCACCACCAGCATTTCTGATTGATTAAGTCTGTGATAGGACCTGAGAATTTGCATCTCTAGCAAGTTCCCATAGAATGCTGCTGCTACTGGTGCAGGAATCACACTTTGAGAATCATTACTGTAGGGAAAAATGTAAGAAGAGCAGATTTCTAGGTAATTAACACATGGTTATGTCATTTTATAAACATAAAAACTAAATCACAGAGCATCAATAACTTACCTACAATGCACAACTAGTCAGTGACCAAGAATTATTACTCCAATCCAATGCATCTTGTTTGCACCAAGATTCTCAGAGCACCAAACTGACATTAGATGATCTACAGTAACAGGAATTATATACCACAATCTTCTCCCTGTGGGAGCAAATTAGCTGCTGAACTTCCCTCCTTCTAGAAAACTTTTTAAGCAACCTTTGGTTCAATAAAACATGCTACCTCGAAGGGCAAGCATTTCCTGACCCTTTATCCTGGTACCTCAGCATAATAACTGACAACATCAGAAGCAGATTCCAAAGACACACTTGTCAGAATTGAGCAGGGCATGACTCAAATGAAGAATGAAAGTTCAACTCTTGAAAGACAAATATAAAACCCAGAGCTATTGTGTTGACTGAGCGGGACGTGAGACTGAATTTCAGAAGATGTGGGAATTTCACAAGCATGGGGCACGTCTCTGTCAGTTCTTATCGCCAAGTATCAGCTCAGGAACATCATCAGTTTAATAGTGGCTCTTGGTCTGCAAATAATTAACACCACTGTGAAAACAGTTGCAGAAAGTAGACAGCTGACAGAAAGTTAAACTGGGCAGTTACACCTAATAATTAGTGTGGGGAAATGGAAGCTTACTTTTTCTCCGACATGCTGAGAAACAAAGCATCAATTCCACCAAAGAAGAACCAACATGACTGAAATGCAGTAAAGATAAATATTTTACCTGGGAGAGACGATGACTGTAAAAGCCATCTGGGGGTGCCTGGATGGCTCAGTCGGTGAAGTGATCCGGTCCGGTGATTTGGCTCCGGTCATGATCTCAGGGTCATGGGATTGGGCCCCATGTCTGGGTCAAGTTTGGTTCGGAGCTTGCCTGAGAGTCTCTCTCTCCCTAGCCATCTCCCCCTCCCCCACTTGCACTCAGTCATGGGTGCTCTCTCTCTCCAGTAAAATAAATAACATCTTTAAAAGCATATCTGAATTAGGAGTTCTGCTGCTGTGTAAAAAATTACCACACCTTCTGTGACTTGAAACAATATCCATCTACTATCTCACAGCTCTGTAGAAGTCCAGATGGCCTTGACAGGTCTCACAGGGCCAAAATGAGGGGACCAGCAGAGCTGTGTTCTTTTCTGGAGGTTCTAGGGAAGAATGAGCTTCCGAGTTCATTCATGTTGCTGGCAATGGTTGTAGGACCATTGAGGGCCCCATTTTCTTACTGGTTATTGGTGGAGTACTGTTCTCCACAGTCAGGTGCCATTCTCAGGGCCTTTCCCCTGGGTTCCTCCATCTCAGGAGTGGGGAACGTCCCTCCCACGTCGGTTCCCTCTCATGTGATGAATCTCTCTGGTTTTCTCTTCTGCTGTCAGTTGAAGATACTCTAGTTTTATAGGGTTTATGTGATTACCCTGACCCTGCATAGTCATCTCCCTATCTTAACCTCAACTGAGTAGTTAATTTGTGAAATCCCTTTTGTCATGGAACATAAAGGAATCAGTAACACCAGGGAGCAATAACACCAGGGAGCAAAGGTCACTGGGGCATCTAAAGTTCTGTCTACCACAGTATCTGACATTTTTAAGCACAAAAGTGAGCACACATCCATCCGCACACACGTACATTGATGTTTCCAGAATTCTATTATAAAAAACAACAAATATAAAAATAGGGAAAACCCTATAACCTCAGTGAGCACCACAGAAGGGTCAGTTCATGCCTGGATTGAGAAACAGTGACCCAACATGACCTAGAGAAGCAAGTCATCAGAATGGAGATCCTACTGAATATGCCCTAACTCCAGAGGTAATACCTGGAGGGATAGGGGGGTCATAGTCATGGTGCTTCCATGGTCATCTCCACATCTCTAGAGGTGCCGGCTAAATCAGGGGAGGTCAGCTACATTGAGCAGGAGGATTATGACTGTGCTGACTCTCAGTGTGCACTGATGGAGAAAATCCAATTAAACAGCAGAAAGGCAACTCAGCTATGACTGTGTGCCCATGAGGTTACCAGAGACCAGCAAACAGCTGTTCAATCAACACATGTTTACTGCAGGCCAAACATGGTTCTAGGCATCAGGAAAATAATCTAGAATGAGAAAGGTGAGGTCCCTCTTTTCATAGAGATTCGAATCTAAAGGATAAGAATAACAACCAATAAAAAATGGGTGACCAACCTGATAGCGATCGTGGTAAGTACTATGGAGAAATTATAAAATGGAGATCAGTTGACAGTGATGGGGACAAGGATGGCCAAAGGAAGACATTTAAAATGAGAAATGTGCATTAAAATGAGACAAGCAGGACCATCTGAAAAAAAAGGGGGGGGTCTTTTAGGAAGAGGGCACTTCTTGAGTAAGGAAGCAAGGAGAAGCCTGGTAGGAAAGAAAGGAGAAAGGCTACTTACTCTAGCCTAAGAAAGAGATTAGGAAGTGGTAAGGCCACTGAGATGATTAAGAGCCACACCACACAGTGTCTCATAAGCAATCGTTAAAAAAATTGGATTTTATGCCACATACATTGGGAGGCCACTAGGAGATTTCAAGTTTACAGGTAAAATAATCTCACTGGTGTTTTTAAGACATCATTCTACCTATTTTGTGTCTAGAGGCAGGGAGCCGGGAAGGATCCTATTGCGATAGTCTAGGCAAAAGATGATGTTGGCTTAGACCAGTGTGACAGGTGGAGAGAAGTGGTTAGATTCAGATGTGTTTTGCAAATAGGGTCAGGAGGACAGCCTCTAACACTAAATATGAAAAGACACTTTTCTGAATTGTTGTGAAAGCTTCCAATACTGCTGTTGGCTGTGCCCTCACCTTTGCTCCTACAACTTTCCCAGGCTGTTGGAAATTCTAAACAGGCAAAAATACAATAAATAAAAACTTTCTTATTTTCCTAAAAAAAAAAAAAAAAGGCCAAAGAAAATGACGATAAAGTCCACATAATTGCTGAATCTTCATCTCAATTGTCAATGCCGGAAATGCATCAACCTCGGCTAGGCAAAAATGAAGGAAGAAGAGATCATCATGCGAATCTTGTAGATAAATCTTCAGAGCAGCATGATTTATATTCCCAGTGTGGAAACAGTCCAACTATCCACTGGTAAATGCATAAACCAATGTGGTAGCTCTATACAACAGAATGCCATCAAGAAACAAAAAGGAACACACTGTTAGTATCTGCTGCAACAGAGATGAGCCTCAAAAACAAGTAAAAGAAACCAGAAGCAAAAAACTATGTATTTGATCATTTCATGTGCATGACATGACCAAAAAAGGCAAAGCCACAGGGACAATAGGCATTCGTGGCCAACTGAGGCTGGAGTTTGGCGTGGATCAGGGGACCGATGGCAAGTGAGTCTGAAGATCTTTCTGGGGTGATGGAAATCTTCTAAATTTCAGTTGTGGTGACATTTGCACCAGGTTGTGAAGTTACAGCACCCTACTGAACGACATCCATGAAAAAGCACTAGGTAAATGAAAATGTGCTGGTAGCTCAAAAGAAAGTTCAAAGGGTCCAACAGGAGTTACTTTATAAGCAGGAGAAATTTTAGATATTTAGATAATTATAAATTCATATCTCAAACAAGTTTCAAGAAGACCCTATACGATGAAACTAAAGACAGAATTGACTTTTTTTTTTTCTGCCATGGAATGCTTCCATTTAAACAGGAATGAGAAAACATTCCCTAAAAGAAAAAAAAAATGTAGCCCCCCCCAAAAAAACAAAGGTCCTTCTCTATATGAAGGGATGTAAAGACTGTATATCCATACCATCTATATTGTATAGATAGGTATATCTATACAATGCATTACTATTCAGCAGTAAGGACACACAAAGATATGCATTAATCTTAAATGCATATTGGTACATCTAAGAAGCCAGTCGTCCAAGGCTATGCAACTGTGTAAATCCATTCATGTGATGTTCTGCAAAAGGTAAGCTAGGTGACAATAAACAGGTTACATTGATCAAAACAGGAGATTGGTGGTGGCTATTGTGGAGGGCACATATTGCATGTAGCACTGGGTGTGGTGCATAAACAATGAATTTTGGAACACTAAAAAAATTAAATTAAATTTTAAAGAAAGTTAAAAAAAACAAGAGATTAAAATCTAGAAGTCATTCATTTCCATAATAGAGGGAGAAAGCTCAGAAGATGTCCCATAATGCAGAGAGGAAGAACAAAGTTACTGAAATGAGCAAAGGGGGGATTTTATTTTATTTTATTTTATTTTTAAAGATTTTATTTATTTATTTGAGAGAGAGGCAGTGAGAGAGCATGAGCAAGGAGAAGGCCAGAGGGAGAAGCAGACTCCCCGTGGAGCTGGGAGCCTGATGCGGGACTCGATCCCCGGTCTCTGGGATCATGACCTGAGCCGAAGGCAGTCGTCCAACCAACTGAGCCACCCAGGCGTCCCCAAAGGGGGGATTTTAAAGCTTAGAAGCAAGATTTTCAAAAACATATAATATGAATTTAAGATGGAGAAGGTGGAACACACAAAACGAAAAGCAAAGACTGAAGAACAAAACTACGTGAACTAAAGTCTAGAACAGAGATCAGAGGAATGGTTCATCCGAGCTGTACCTATTTTAAAGATAAGGCGATATCACGTAATATGTCTTTTCAACTTGTCTCAAAATTCTGAGGATCTGGAAAACGTGAGGAGTTCTGTAATCTCTGTTTTATATTACTAAGAAGATGCTAGACAAGAGAAGCAAAGGAAAAATACACGGCAAGAAGGAAACAAAGTTATCAGGAGTGTTGCCTTCGTTTTAAGGGAAAGAAATTATTTTAAATGCTGAACATAAAGTCTTATGATAAATGCAACAAAATCTCTTATTTTATTTCATTGAGGTTCATCAATAAAGATCTGCATCATTGCATAAGGCATTTGAAGTCAAGTGTGTGTGAGTGTGTATTTATGTGTAAATGCGTGTCCATATGTGCTCACTAGTGTGGCAGATACGGTAAAATGCTACATCTAGTTTAAAGACAACCACGAGATGGCTGCTCTCCATGTAGGTTACAGAGTGAAGAGTAATGCAGGTTTTAAAGTAGTAGTTAAGGGACGCCTGGGTGGCTCAGTTGGTTAAGCGGCTGCCTTCAGCTCAGGTCATGATCCCGGTGTCCTGGGATCGAGTCCCATATCGGGCTCCTTGTTCGGCGGGGAGCCTGCTTCTCTCTCTCTCTCTGCCTGTCACTCTGCCTGTGCTCGCTCTCTCTCTCTCTGACAAATAAATAAAATCTCTAAAAAAAATTAAAAAAAATAAAATAAAGTAGTAGTTAAATCATAAGCCTGGTTCAACCATCATTACCATCATCATGGCCAAAGAAAGGGCAATTGAAGGACATCTACTTTACAGTTAACTATATATTTGAGATGAGAATACAGATGGTATTTGCTTTTCTTTGTTTCAAATTTAATCCAGAACTATTTATTATATTTATAGTCAGGAAAAGCTAGTAGTAGTAGTTGACAGTTGAACTTAGTATGTTTCCTCCCTGCCAGGACAATATGAGACTCCCATCATGGTATTTCAAGTGGCACAGCTGCTAGAAAGAAAATCACCCTCCAGGCAAGTGGGCGAGAGCCAGGGAGACCCAACTCATATGTTTGGAACTCCTGACGGACTCTCTGATCTGGTGGTGTGCTCTCTACCACAGAAAATGGGGATCTGAGAAAGCCATCCCTACATGATGAGGGACATTTGGTTTTCACTCTGGCTTCATGTGGCTCCAGAAATTTCCACTTCTACTACTTGTGATGGAACTTCGTGACCTCTGTCTATGTTTCTTGGTGTTCTATCACAGTCCTCTTACCCTGGTCATGTACGTCCCACTGCACCAAGTGTAGGAGTCTATCTTTTGGGGGGTTTCAAAAGATCCAGAGACTCCCCTATAATCCTCTCCAACTGCAAGGTCCTACCACACTTCATTTCCCCTCTGTTCTCTGTTCTTCCAACATACTGGTTCTTTCCTTCAGAAAATCATGTCCTCCCCTGAATCTTTCTCAGACCCTCTGACTCCCTCTCTTGTCTCCACTCAGCTCAGAAGTCCTTTCTGAAAAATTCCTTCCCCATGTATCCTGAAGGGTATACCTCCCCCTGCTATTCTTTTTCCCATACCATTTTTTTCCTACTTTCCCAAAGGAGGGCGAAGCCCTGTGTCTCTAGGTCACCATTGTATACACAGACCTAGTAAAGTGCCCAAGAGGAAAGCATGCCCAATGGTAAGTCCCCACTGGTAGAGCTCCATTAGGAAAGAGCACTATTTTGATGTGGGGATTCAAACAAACAGGACCGCAGAGAGAACCTCATTGTGGTGCCTTAACAAATTCATTTTAAAAACTACCTTTGAGGGATGCCTGGGTAGCTGTCAGGTAAGGGTCTGCCTTCGACTCAGGTCATGATCCCAGGGTCCTGGGATCGAGTCTTGTATCGGGCTCCTTGCTCAGAGGGGAGCCTGCTTCTCCCTCTGTCTCTGCCTGCCGCTCTGCCTGCTTGTGCTCTCTCTCTCTCAGACAAATAAGTAAATAAAATCCTTTAAAGAAATAAAATAATAAAATAAATAAAACTACCTTTGAAGAAAGCTGTATTTGTCAAGCACGTATTATTGTCTAAAACTGACCACATAGATAAAGAAACTCCCAGACCTCTCTAAGAAATAAATATAAATTCACATAGGTCATTTTTACCATAATGACCTGACATCTTTCAAATATGCTGAGGAAAACATTTTTTAAATGAATTCGAAGGATGTCCTGTGAAATCCTGTCAAATAAAGACATCACTGCGAGTATTACCAATATTTTCTTCAGGCTTTCAGGCAATCTGGCACTATGGACAGATGCCTCCCTAGCTGGTATTTGTCTTTCCATCTACCTGTCCATTCGTCTGTCCAGATATCCATGTCCCCTTTATATAACACACACATGCAAATGCTCACACGTGAGTATGTGTGTATTTGTATTAATGAGAGCATACTAGTAATATGGTTTTACAGGCTAAAGTTGAAAGTTACGTAATGAGAAACCAGTCTCTGAAACAACACAGGGAAAAGAAGGCCAGCTAATTAGCCATCACATGTCCGTCAATATTCATCTATATATAGTATATTAACTCCATCCTATTGCACCATATGGATTTCATAATATATATGGGTAAACCATTAAGTTGCTCTAATTTTCTTATTTACAATCACTGATATAAAAAGATGTCCATGGTCTATATGCTAAAGGACATTTACATCCTTATGCAAATATTAAAATGACCTAAAGATATTTATTGATGGGAAAGATGCTTGTCATGGAAAGTTAAATGAAAAAAGCCATCACGTAGCATGTAAACCTGACCACAGAGTTGTGAAGACATATATAAATGTGGGCATTTACAATATGAAGATGATTTGTGAATTAGATAAATAACAAAACAATAAATTAAAATTTTAATATTGCTTATCTCTAACGGAAGTCCATAAAGGGAACTGAATCACCATTTTCATACTCTGAATTTTCTAGAGTGGAAATGTATAACTTGTAACAAAATATGGCTATTTTAAGAAGAAAATCAGATTACAAAAGTACCTAATTGTTATTCTATTTTTTAAAGTCAATATATGCGTATTTATTTATTCCTTTCTAACAATTAGGTGTGTATTTTTGTGTACATGTAGGAATTGTTATCTCTAAGTTGGGAGACTAAATGACTTCCTTTTTTTCTTATTTTACCACTCTATTTTCTATAGTTTAACAATATGTCAAATTTATGATAGGAAATGTTTGTCATAGTATTTTCTCATTATAAAAAGAAAATACCATATTTATAGACATTTGTAAATGCTGACCACATAAAGAGCAATTAAGATTATCCTTAATGTTTAATGACCAAAATTAATAATTAAAAAAGATATAGGGCTCAGTCAGTTGGCCGTCCAACTCCTGATTTCGGCTCAGGTCATGATCTCAGGGTCATGAGATCAAGCCCTGCATCCTGGGGCTCCACACTTAGCATGGTGTCTGCCTGTCTCTCTCCCTCTGCTCCTCCCCCTGACCTCTCTCTCAAACAAACAAACAAATAAATAAATAAATATCTTTAAATATATATATACAAGCACATACAAAGCTAACCACATATAAAATTGCAAGTAGTTACAAAATATTTTACAGTATATTATATACACAAAGTTGCTTATAGGGTGGGAACAGCATGAGCATCTGATTTGTAATTATGGTCCACCTTCTTCTATAAAGGATCAGAGAGTCAATATTTTACAATTTGTGGGCCATGTGGTCTCTCTTGCAACTGCTCAGCTTTGCTGTTGCAACAAGAAACAGGCGTAGACTGCTACCCTACAGTAAACCTTATCCATGGATTCTGAAATTCAAACATGAAGTGATTTTCATAATATATTTTAATTCTTAATCTTTGAAAATGGAAAAGAAAACATTCTTAGCTTACAAACTGTATAAAACCAGGTGGTAATCTGGATTTATTCCATAGCTCATAGTTTAGGAGCGCATCTATTTACTTTTGCTACTTTCGTTTAATATGGTGTGACTCGGGCATAGTTAAACATTCATTCAGTCCCTGTTAACTTTGGGTGGCAACACCACACCACTTCTCTGGCTGACCTGAGAATAAACTGCTGTCAAAGGCTTGTCCACTGAATTTTCCACAGGCTTTCAACTGAAATGTCCTTCTCAGTATCAAACCACATTTCTATTTCATCCTGAAGAAATATTGCTCTGGCAGAGAACAGAGTTCCTAAATTTTCCAAGCAGTACCTAAGGGGCAGCTTTTAAACTAACATTAATGTCAATGAGAACTTCCCAGAACAATCTGTGTTCTCAGGTGAAACACTGTTGGCAGCGGGTTGATTGAAACAACTCAAGGTATAAAAAAGATACAGACTTTATAGAAAACTCCCACGAAATTTGAAGATCATTTTGAAAAACCTGGTGATTTTTCAAACGTTCCACTTTGATCCCTATTTTTGACGAGGTAATTCAAATAAAATGGTATGTGCTGGTAATATCTAGCAATGCAAAAAAAAATATCATCTGACATTTTTTGAGATTGCTTTTAAATGCTCAGTTTCACATATAGCTGTACTTAAAATACTACAAGTAATGTCCGATAATTGAAATTTAACCATATATACAACGGTGACCCTAATTTACTAAAATGTGCATTCAAATTTACAAGGTAAAATATGGTAGAGAGAGAGCCACAGATCTCAGAGAAAACACGTTTACGGCCAGTGAAGACAGTTATAATTCAGAGCATTTAATTAAGTTCCAAGCCCCTAATCGACAGTTAGTAATTGCAATGAAAATGCTTTATACACCATAAACATTTTAAAAGTCAGTAACATTTTCTCCCCAAAGTTTTGTCCAAAAGAAGCTAGTGATTGCTGAGACTACAATCACCTTTTTCCCATTCAATAAAAGATCATGAACATCTCTCTGTATATAAGAGCTCTGGGAATAAAGAATTTCAATATAAATTCCCAGTCTTGCTTCCATAATTTTTCTGAAGTAATTTGGTAGACAAAACACTAAGTTCTAAAGTGATTAAGGAATCGAGTATTTTTTTCTAATTATATTCAGTACACATTAGGCAGCAAGGATTATAATGTTTTCTATTTTAATCATTCACAAATGATCTGAATGTGCATACCCCAGGACTACGTAATTTTACCAAGATTCGAAATCGTGTCTCAGTGAAGATGAGTTGATGGGAAGGATCCTGTTACTTAAAGAGAGGCCCAGCCCCAACCCTCCAAAGAAACTCCAGTGTAAGTGTTAACTTTGAGCTTTGTTAGTCTTTTTTTCTGCATCATATGCACATCAAGTTTTTAAAGAAGTCATCCTAATATTGTAAATTTTGTTTTCTTGTGAAAAAATGATGAGTTGAAGTGAGCTGTTAAATTACAATGAAAATTTTAAAAATGGCTAACATGTGAAATGGTGACATTTTATGGACGAACATGATGTTTGATGCACAGAAAATCTGGGGACAAACTTAAGAAACTACAATCACTTCGGTATCTGCAGACCTGAGAGGAGAGACATGACCATGGACAGGGTTATTGGTGAATGTCAGTGATCTGCTGCTCAGTGGAGAACACCATGATGGACACATGGATGTCTGGGTTCAAACTCATGTATATGGTAGATGATTTTGATGATGACGGTAATGATAATAATAGTAATAATGATAGTGGTGATACTGTGACTACATCAACAGTGCTATACACTGCCAGGTTACTCAGAGTTACATTGAAAACAATAACTTCCTATCAGACAATAGGGCAGGAAACAAGGCTTAGATGTTCTCTACACACACATCGTGCCCCCATCATAGAGAAGTTTTACTGCTATTTTTTGTAAATAAGTCAGATGTCCATATATTTTAGGGATATATATATATTCTTAAATATATACATATCCCACATATATTCTTAATATATACATTATATATTATTAAATGTATATATTCTTAAGTATATATACTATATGCTTATATAGTATATAAATATTTATAAAATATACACCAAACTATGACAAAAAAAGGGGTCTAAGGGTACAAGTCTAGTTTAATATTCAAAAATTATTTAATGCAATTCATCCTCCTAATGGGTAAAGAAGAAAAACCACATGATCATATCAGTCAATAGAGAGAAATAATTCGACAAAATTTAGCATCCATTTCTCATAAAAGCTCACAAAAAAATACAAAGAGATGGCACCTTCTTCAACTTGGTAACAAGCATCCTAAAACCCACAGATAACATACTTAATGGTGAAAAACTTAAAGCATCCCCCCTAAGATCCCAGGCAAGGATGCCCACTCTTACCACTACCATTCAACACAGTTCTGGAAATTCTAGCCATCACAATGAGGGAAGAAGGTGAAATTAAATGTATACTCATCAGAAAGGAAGAGGCAGAACTTTCCCTAAATACAGATGACATATGTCTGTACAGTAAATCCTAGGAATCTACAAACAAACAAACAAAAACCCTCATAATTAATAAGTGAGTTCAACAAAGTTGAAGATACAGCCATAAAACAAATTTCTATATATTGAAGATGAACTCCTGAACATCAAAAATAAAAATGCAATACCCATTAAAATCACTCAAGACATATTGAGGTATAAGTCTCACAAAATTCATTAAATTTTATGCTGAAAATGATAAAACTGACTAAAGAAATCCAAGAAAATCTAAACAAGTAGAGATACACAGGTTGATGGACTGGAAGACTCAACAGAATAAAGATGTCCATTCTCCTCAAATTCATATGCAAATCTGAAACAAATTCTATCAAAATTCCAGCAAGAATTTTTAGTAAATAAGTAAAATATTAATCCAAACTTTACTTGGAAAGGCAACAGTATAAGAATAGCTAAAGCAATTTTGAAAATGAAGAAAAAGTGGGAAGAATGACTCTATCCAATTTCAAAATATATTTGTAGCTGTAGGTATCAAGACTGTATTGGCAGAGGGTAAACACATAGATCAATGGAACAGAATAGAGAATGTAAACATATACTTAAATGATATTTTGTAAAGGTACAAAAGCAATATAATAAGGGGAAGATTATGTTTTCAATGGTGCTAGGGCAATTGGGCATTCATCGACAAAAAGTGAGCCTCTCATGTATTATATAAAAATTGTTATTATTGTAAGATTGTCAAATGGTGCAACCACTCTGGGAAAAATGGCTTATCAGTTTCTTAAAAAAAAACCCAACATGCAATTAGTACATGACTCAGCATTTGTACTCCTGGACATTTATCCCAGGGAAATGGAAGTTTATGTCAATACAGATCTGTAGATCCATGTTTGTTTTGTTTTGTTTTGTTTTTAAATTTAATTTTATTTGACAGAGAGAGAGAGACAGCGAGAGAGGGAGCACAAGCAGGGGGAGTGGGAGAGGGAGAAACAGGCTTCCCACTGAGTGGGGATTCGGATGCAGGACTTGATCCCCAGACCCTGGGATCATGATCTGTGCCACGGCAGACGCTTAATGATTCAGCCACCAAGGTGCCCCTGGATCCATGTTTTATAGATGATTTATTTGTAAGAACCCAAAACTTGAAGCAACCCAGATGACCTTCAAAGGTGAATGACCAAACAAATCTGAGAGACAGCTCTCCACAGCAAAAAGGAATGAATATTGACATATGCAACAACACTGATGAATCATCAGAGAATCATGCTGAATGCAAGCCAGTCTCAAAAGATTACATACTATATAATTTTATTTATATAACATTCTTGAAATGACTTAATTATAGAAATGGGAAACATGCATTATTGGTTGTCAAAGGCTCTGGATGGAGAAATGGGTAGGAGGAAAATGGGTGGGGCTGGAAGACAGCAACAAGAGGGACCGCCATGAGAAAGGGGAACCCTCCTACACTGTTGGTGGGAACGCAAGCTGGTGCAGCCACTCTGGAAGACAGCATGAAGGTTCCTCAAAAAGTTGAAAATAGAGCTACCCTATGACCCAGCAATCACACTACTGGGTATTTACCCTAAAGATACAAATGTAGTGATCTGAAAGGGCACACGCCCCTGAATTTTTATAGCGGCAATGTCCACAATAGCCAAACAATGGAAAGAGCCTAGATGTCCATCAACAGCTGAATAGATAAAGAAGATATGGTATATATATACAATGGAAATCTATGCAGCCATCAAAAGAAATGAAACCTTGCCATTTGTAATGACGTGGATGGAACTAGAGGGTATTATGCTAAGCGAAATAAGTCAATCAGAGAAAGACAATTATCATATGATCTCTCTGATATGATGAATTTGAGCGGGGGAGTTGGTGGGGATAGGGAGGGAAAAAATGAAAGGAGATGGGATCAGGAGGGAGACAAAGTATAAGAGACTTTTAATCTCATGAAACAAACTGAGGGTTGCTGGAGGGTAGGGGCAGGGTTGGGATAGGGTGGCTGGGTGATGGGCATTGGGGAGGGTATGGGCTATGGTGAGTGCTCTGAAATGTGTAAGCCTGATGATTCAGAGACCTGTACCCCTGGAACAAATAACACATTATATGTTAATTAAAAAAAAAAAAAAAGAAGAAGGACCGCCATAGTAATGGAAACATCTGGAGTCTTGATGGTGTTAATGCCGACAGGCTGGTTCTGCCTCTGTGCTACAGTTTTACAAGGCCTTAACATTGAGAGAAAGCAAGTAGAGAGTACATGGGAATCTCTGTGTGTTCCTCCTCACAACTGTATGGTAACAGCTAATTAGCTTAAACTCAAAATTTAATTTATAATGAACAAATGACTCTTTAAAAATGTGCCCACTGCTAAATCGTTCACACATTTTCACATCTATTTTCTAGAACTTCTCCATGCCTCTCCAACTGAGGATTCAGCATAAATATCCCACTTCGTAGGCCTGGACACTGTGTAACTCAGGAGACTGAAGTGACTCACTCGTGGTCAACAAAGGCAAAACTGACACTCTACCTCATAACTCTTAATTTCCTATACTTTCCACTTTCCTTCCCCAGGGTGCCAACAACATGTAGCTCCTTCCACACATAAAAACAAATTTAACAAACATTCAAGATATGCAAACCACTTTGCTTTAGTGATTATGTGTCTCTTATTTTTAAAGTGATCAAGAAAAAAAATTCAAACAAAATTTTAATATGATAAATTAGACCTAAAATGAGGAACTCGGGACGCCTGGGTGGCTCAGTTGGTTAAGCAGCTGCCTTCGGCTCAGGTCATGATCCCAGCGTCCTGGGATCGAGTCCCACATCGGGCTCCTTGCTTGGCAGGGAGCCTGCTTCTCCCTCTGCCACTCTGTCTGCTTGTGCTCGCTTGCTCTCTCTTCCTCTGTCTCTGACAAATAAATAATAAAATCTTTAAAAAAATAAAATAAAATAAATAAAATAAAATGAGGAACTAACTAGAGAAATAACTATAAATTTGTTTTAATTTATTGGGTTTTCTGTTGTCATTAATTTATTCCTCTTGTAGTTTTTCAAATCAACTATATATTTTCATTCATTCAAACATTCAAAAATTTAAATTTACATTTAAATTTTCCTTTAAAGATTTAAGGAGAGAGAACATTTTTGGCTTAATGAGATAACATCAGTTGAAAAAAATAACCTGTATTATGTTTGTTGGAGTGCTTCCATTATAACCACCGGAAGCAATAAACAATTCTCAGAAAACACTGATGCATCTATCAACCAGAATACTACTAGACAAGAGAAATGTTATAAAATGCTAACTGAAGCATAGCTTTAATACAGTTCATAAAAATGTATGTACAATGTAACCTATGTTATGCACAGGTGAGAGAAACTGTCTACATATTCACAAAAATACATATACACAAAGAGGGAAAAAAAGCTAGACAAATCTACATCAAATGTAACAAGAGTTGACTGAGAAAAGTTTTATGTACTGCTTTATACTATTGTATTTTTTAAATTTTATCTTCTAAGTAAACAAACACATATTATTATTATATGGTTGTGAAAAGTTACTTTAAAATATTACCATGGTACAGAATATGTGAAAACCACAGAACCCAAAACAACATGAGTTCAAATTTCCATTAATCAGGGACCCACTGATATTTCATGATGAATTATCATCATATATTTGAGGCCTGAGAGAAAAACAATTAGAATTCCTCTTGAACTTGAGATAACATGGCTGAACAGATAGGACTAAAAGGGTTTTAAAATGACAGGTATTGGAAGTGGGGCACACAGTTAGGGCTTCCCTGCATCTCATCAAAGGACCCAACTTTCCAGTTTCAGAGGGAGCTATTTCTTTTTTGACAAGTAAATCCATTTCAACAATATCATTAGCACAACAATGCTTTTGATGAGCAATTTTCAGCTGATGAATGTACTAGGGTTTTACATTGATATTGCTTTCATTTTCTCCTAAAACTGCTAAATAGGAGAGCAGCAAAGTGTACCAATCAACCCCAACCACTGATAATCAGGATATATTTTGACATGATTGAAGCATCCTGGAGCTGTGGACCAGCAATTTGTTTCTGTGGGAAGTCTCCAGAATGAACTGTGAGCCCCTAATTGTTTTGAACCCACTTTCTTTTTTTATTACAATGCACGGAAGTTTCTCCTGGTCCTCTTAGTTTGTCCCTCCCCTGTTCCACAAGTAAATATGAATATCATTCTCCCTCAAACTCAAAATCTCAGAAAAAAATGATG
Source organism: Mellivora capensis (assembly GCA_004024625.1). NCBI lineage: Eukaryota > Metazoa > Chordata > Mammalia > Carnivora > Mustelidae > Mellivora > Mellivora capensis. Next base: position 70,157 of record PISX010004362.1, read on the forward strand.
TATTCAGTAGACGTTTCCAAGATGATACTACCACGGTCGGAAAAATACAACCATACAACTGAAATAGAAATCAAACAACAGTCTTGAATTTCCTTAACATTTCACTTCCGGGAAATCCCAAGGAAAACACACCATGGAACTCTTCCAAAGTCACCGTGCCTGGTCTACTCAGAGCTGTCAGATATTCTCATAATTAATTTTTTGTTATTGTTGCCATTGTTACCACTTTGTTCATTTGGACACAATTTTCCATTCTTGTTGTCCAACCCAAAGAAATTATGGACTCTGGAGCCAAGTGAGAGGATTTGGGACAAGGAAGATACATGGAAAAATATAACTGGAGCAGAGAGCAGATATCTGGTGTCATTGCCAAACTGTGCCATAGACATACCTTCCAGCTGGACTTGCTATTTGAATGTTGATGAGAATTTTTTTAAAGAAAGAAAAAAGTACTCTTAAAATCATTGGACAACAGTGTGGAGATCCCTTAAGAAATTAAAAATAGAGCTTCCCTATGACCCTGCAATTGCACTACTGGGTATTTACCCCAAAGATACAGATGTGGTGAAAAGAAGAGCCATCTGTACCCCAATGTTTATAGCAGCAATGGCCATGGTCACCAAACTGTGGAAAGAACCAACATGCCCTTCAACAGACGAATAGATAAGGAAGATGTGGTCCATAGACACTATGGAGTATTATGCCTCCATCAGAAAGGATGAATACCCAACTTTTGTAGCAACATGGACGGGACTGGAAGAGATTATGCTGAGTGAAATAAGTCAAGCAGAGAGAGTCAGTTATCATATGGTTTCACTTATTTGCGGAGCATAACAAATAACACAGAGGACATGGGGAGATGGAGAGGAGAAGGGAGTTGAGGGAAATTGGGGGGGAGGTGAACCATGAGAGACTATGGACTCTGAAAAACAACCTGAGGGCTTTTGAAGGGGTGGGGGGTGGGAGGTTAGGGGAGTCTGGTGGTGGGTATTATGGAGGGCACGTATTGCATGGAGCACTGGGTGTGGTGCAAAAACAATGAATACTGTTACGCTGAAATGAAATTTAAAAAATCAAAATTAAAAAAAAATCATGATATTTTAAAGCAAAAACCTGAATGCTTCTAGACCTGAAGTTAATTCAACGCTGACATCATACTCCTCTAGGCTTCAAGTTTCCCACTCATCTTCTAATGTTAACTCCTGTCTCTCCCTCTCTATCTCCTATTTCCCGGGGTCCTGGGAATTTTGTCACCATATGTTTTTGTGAATAAAGTTTTATTGCAACACAGCCAAACTCATTTCTTCATTACCACAGCAGAGCTCAGTAGTAGAGAGACCATTAGGCCTATGAGACCATGAATATTTACAAAATTGGCTAGCTCCTTCTCTACATTCTAACCAAAATTTGTTTCTTGAAAATCTAGACTCATTTCTTCTGAAAATCTTTTCCCCTAAAATATTTGATTCCTTTCCACTCCCCTCTGGCTCCCTGCATGACTAGTTCCTCTCATCCTTCAGGTGTGGCTTTAATATCTCCATCTTTCCTGAAATTAAGTCTTACCGGTTACTTGCCTAAAAGCACCTCTCATAATTTACAATTATCAGATTGCTTAATGTTTTCTCCCCTTCTAGAATGTGTTATCTGAATTTTTTTTCCCAAAGCCCAGCAGCATACTTGGAATATAGACTTCTTACCAAATATATGTTGAATCAAACACAGAGCAAACTTTCAATAAAGAGTTAGGAGTGGACTTCTAACTATATTCACATGTGCTTTCCAGCATAATAATAGCTCAGGTGGGGTTCTGGGGGCCCCCCTCAGTTCTGGTGATGGAACAATTATGCAGAACTCAGTGAGGACTCTTTCCTGACTCCTGACAGGGAAGGCCTGGGACTTCTTCCTCTAACAAACTTAGCTCACCTCAGACTAAGGCTTTCATTCCCCTCAGAATGCCCAGTAAGAAGAAAGGAAGGAGCAGAGTCTAGCAGACATGACTGGAGCCTTCTGAGACTGACAGTGGGGGGACTTCTTTGTTGTCCTTCTTTTCAGGTGGGTTCTCCCCTTAGTCCTCACTCAGTGTCACACCTTGATGCTTTGGTGATGCTGGGCTACCTCTGTTCTGCTGACCCGAGCCCAAATCTATCAACAAGAGTCCTCTTGTGCCTTGGCCCTGATGAGCATGCAGACTACCAGCAGTAATGAAGCTAGCTTGTTTTGTGCACCAAAGGTGATGGCAACTGCTCTGACAAGACCCCCTCCCAGCCCAGACCCAGATGGTTTAACCTAAACCCAACTTGTGCCTGTGCAGATGGACCATGGAGTGATCTCTGGAGTGGCCTGAAATCACACTTACCTCATTATAACCCTAAAATTTTAACCCAAGGAGGAGCCTCAGCTTTATTCATGTAACATACAATGTGTATGTGGGCACATTTCCTTCAGACAACTGCACAGCCTTATGCCCACCTCTGCATACTATGACAAGGCTTCTCTATCTAAATATTCATCCTAACCCTACACAAAAGGAATCCATGCACTCTGTCTTGGGGAGTCACAGATTTGGAAGCCATTCCCCATGATCCTATTTGTTGCAAATAAAAGTGTCTTTGTGTAACAGCTCAAAAAAATATAAAAACATAAAAAGAGTTAGGAGTGGAAGATTTGGATTATAGTAGGTCTCGATGAATATGTATTATAGGAAGAGAGGGCAGACAGAAAGAGAAAGCAAGGGAGAAGATGTTCTCCTAGATCAAATAGAGTAGCTATGTCTCTACAAAAGCACACGTTAACTCTAGATGATATGGTGTTAAGTCTGAAGTCCTGGATCCCTTCCCTGGCTCCAGCCTTCAGTGGGTAACTCTAGACGAGCCCCTTGAATCCTTTCTGCTTCAGAATTCACTTCTGCGAAAAGAGAAACTTGATACAGATGATCGGAAGTCCCTATGATTCTCAGTATTTGAGGATTCGACAGAAGTTCAAGATACTTTTACAGGCTAATTTTTACGCACATTAATTTATTTAATTAATTTTTAATTTAATATAAAATACTAAATATGTTTATATTTTAAATATAAAAATAAGTTTAATTAATTCTTAAAAACTGGTAGACAGTTCTTGTTTTTGACTGGCCTATTTCCCTTGGAATAGAACCTTGATTTCTGGGTGGGACACCATGCACTTTCTATAGGTTAACCTTACCCCCTAGCTCTGGTTGTGAGTACATCGACCACATCTAGTTAATCAGGGGGTTCCATCTCTCTCAAGTATATTACTTGGGTCTTTTATGGGTATGATGCCCAAGACAGAACAATAAGATTTAATTCTAGGACTTCAGAGTAAACAATCAGGAAGAGCTCACATTCCGCTAGGATTATAAACTACACGGTAATACATATCTCCAGCTGCCAGGGAGCTCCATGTGCAGAGAGCTGGCCTATGAAAGAACAGCAGATAGAGAAGCAAGGCCAAGAGACAGGAAGTGAGATCCACTCTTTCAAAATCTTTAGATCCCCCGGATCCAGCCCCATCTGAAGCTTAAGACACACTGGACTCTTAAATCCCATTTTTTGCTGAAATCACATGAATTCAATTTCTTTGACTTTCTACCAAAAGTCTTGGACAACATGTTCAGATCATCTCTGTTTTTCTGTACAAATTTGTTTCATAAAGGGTGCTTTGTCTACTTCATATTTAATCTCTACTCCCAGCTTGTCTATTCACCCCCCAACCTTCCTTGACACTTCCAGTCTCTGACATCTGATCATTGGCAAAAGCTTTCAGTCCATGGAAGACAGAAAACTGGACATGGGAATGAATACTTCCTTGTTCTAGAGATCTGAATATCAACAGTAATTATCTTGTATAAATCGTTAAAGATAATTGAGTTGTTAAAAAAAAAATCACTGAGCCATCAGTGTCATATAAAAATAAGATGGCTCTGGCCCCCTTCGGCTTAACCGGAGATAAAAAGTAGCCCAGAATGTTTACCTTTCTAACTTTAAAGAGACCCAGTAGGGAGAAATCAGGTCATACTGTGATTATTGAACATTTCAGGCACTCCAAGCCACAGGCTTGCCGGGCTCTGAATGTTCTGAGTTGGAAGCTCATCAGCACTTAACTAGTTGAAGTAGAGATTGACATACAATTAAAGTTAGACTGCCTGGTCATGATATGGAGAAGCAGAGAGCCCACCAGACCTTCCTGTGTGTAGTTTACATATTACCCATTTTCTCCATAGATTCCATCTCATCATTTCCTAACAATTCTCTGAGTTACAGAATAATACTTCCATTACACAGCTATCGAAAATGAAACACGGAGAGGTAAACAGCTTACAAATTACTTACCAGCAGAGACTAGCAACGGTCCTTAATCTTTTGTTGTTGTTGTTTGTTTAATTTTTAAAAAATCATCTGAAGCTTAAAAGTTAGATTAAGATTATTGAGAACCTGATGAAACCTATAAATCTTCTTCCTAGGCAATACATATATATATATATATATATATATATATATATATATATATATATACCTAAAATCTGAATACAAAATAAGAAGAAATGGATCTCTAAAGCCTATTAATTGAAGTTATTGGAATCCTTAGAGCAAGATTAAGGACAACTGACCACAAAGATGTGATCACGATGGGCTCCCCATCCTGTAACCTCTCCATCATGCAATGATGGCCATTGTTTATTTACCTGAATATATTTTTTCATTGAGATAAGAAACTGCCTGTTAACATTCAGCCAAATGCCAAGTTTATCCTCATTTGTAAAAAAATGCAACTTATGTACCATTCTTCCTCCTTTTAAAATGAAAATTGGATTGTTCAGTAGCCCAGTCATCTAGCCACAAATGATCTGTGTGCCTCCCAAAGATTTTAAGTCTCAAGTGCATAAGATGTTAAAGGAAACAAAAGATGGAAGGAACCAATGAGAAAGGGAAGAAGGGAAAGAAGGAAGTCCAGTGGTTGTTAATATTATCAGTATTTACATTTCTTACAGTATCATTAACTGTTGTTGTTTTTTCTTTTGACAGTTTATGTTGAAATGATTTTTGAGGTTCCACTGAGGGTTTCTAACATATACTTATAAAAACATCCTATTAGCTAGTGCTGTGTACCTTCTCTTTAACTACTTTGCATTCTGCTGCCTCTGCTCTCAGTGCCCACAGATGAACTGTAGCCTCCAAAGCCACTGTCTGCACATGACCTGGGGCCAGCACCATGGAGAGACCAGGTCCTGCTTCAAGCGTTCTCCTCCATTCTTAATAAGTCAGAGCCTCATGATGTCCCATCTACTGATGGAAAAGTCTATCTGCTCTGTTCCCTGTTAGTTTGGTTTCCTCATACAGATATCAAAATACTTCACCACAAATCAAATAGAGGTCCTAGCAAAGCAGTTTTTTAACCTATACAGCTTCCTTCAAGAATTAAAACAAAAACAATAATCCATGGTGGGGTTGAGCAATTAGCGATCCCACCTCCAGTTTGGCTGGATGTTTGGTAACAAATTTCTCACAATTTCTTTTTCATTTCTCCATTCTTTCTTGTATCCATGCCCTACAATGTGACCTTGTAGCACATCCCATCAAGAGTGAAGTGTATTTCTCACTCCTTGAATCTGAGAGGATTCTGTCCTGAATTAGATCAATAAAATGTGGTAGGAATGACGATGGGCTGGTTCTGACCCCAGTCTTCTAGAGGTCTTTAACACTTCTGTTTCTATTTCAATCCCCAAGACTACCATATGAACATATCCAATAGAGCCTTCTGGAAAAGAGAGACCATGTGGAATACAGTTAAGTCTGATATTTATCCTAAACAAGGCTCCATACCTGTGAAAGACCACAGCCAAGCTGAGCAAAGTCAATCTGTAGCTCAGCACAGCAAAGAGTAAAGCTATTCTAGACCAAACGTCCCTAGTCAACCTGGGGACCTGAGGACTAAATGTTTGTCCTTTCAGGTTATTGAGTTCTAGAGTGGTCTATTATATAGCAAGAGCTAACTGACACATCTTTCTTTCCAAGGAATGATTTTTCTTTTAGGAGGTCTTCATTTCCTAATGCAAATACTGTTAACAGAGCCTAATTTATTGGTTTGGCAAATGAGCCTACATGCTCTGAATCTCATCCCAGTTGATTCAAGTTGTGACAAGCATGTTATATTTGAATTCTAAGTCAAGGTGTTTTGTTTTGTTTTTAATTGGCATATGTCCATGTTTCTGATAATTGACTTACCCATATAATTCTTTAGATTTTAAATATAGTATATTTTAGTACTATAGTATATATATGTTGGGACAACTGCATAGCTCAGTTAAGACTCTTGGATTCTTTTCCTTTTTTCTTTTTTTAAGATTTTATTTATTTCACACAGAGAGAGACACACACACACAGAAAGAGAGGGAACACAAGCAGGGGGAGTGGGAGAGAGAGAAGCAAGCTTCCCGCCGAGCAGGGAGCCCGATGCATGGTTCAATCCCAGGACCCTGGGTTCATGACCTGATCTGAAGGCAGGTGCTTAACCCACTGAGCCACCCAAGCGCCCCTGGCCTCTGATTCTTGATTTCAGCTCAGATCATGATCTCAGGGTCATGAGCTAGAGGCCTGCATTGAGCTCCAAACTCAGTGTGGAGTCTGCTTGAGATTCTTTCCCTCTGCTCCTCCCCCCACTCTCTCTCTCCCTCTCAAATAAATAAATAAATAAATAAATAAATAAATAAACAAATAAAATCTTAAAAAAAAATATTGGGCACCTGGGTGGCTCAGTCAGTTAAGCATCCAACTCTTGATTTCAGTTGGGGTCATGATCTCAGGGTCATCAAATCAAGCCCTGTCTTGAGCTCTGTGCTCAGCAGGAAGTCTGCTAGGAATTCTCTCTCCATCTGCCATGTCCCTCCTCCATACTCTCTTGCTCTCTCGCCCTCTAAAATAAATAAGTCTTTAAATAAATAAATAAGGTATATGTTGAGTGATTTTTGCAAATTATTCAGATCTTTTCCATGTTTTTTGAGGCTTTCACATGGATGAATTGTTCCTTGCTTAAAAACATTTTCTTTCAGATTCTAAGACCCAGCCATCAGTCCAAGGCTGCTCCACCAATTATTTTACTTTTAAAGTATTACGTTTCTTAAAAAAAAAATCTGCAGTGTCTTTAGCAGAGGCTGAATGGGTAAATGAAGAAGTTAACAAATGTTACCATTTTTCCTTTTACCAAGTGTCAGTATTTAACAGTGAACACGTGAGCCCTTACTATGTACTGGATATTTTGCTGCATGCTTTAGATGAATTTTCTCATTTAATCCTCATATCAATTGAATGAGGCCAAATATTAATATTCCCCATGTTTATATTCTCCAAGTTTAACTAACTTGGTCAAGACTACAAAGTAAATGACAGATTATGACTTAAATTGATGTCTTACAAAAAAAGATTACGGGAGATGTTTCTCTGACCTTTGCTTCTCTCCCTGCCCCAACACTGACCTCTCCAGAACTTGACTGGGTTATTCAGTCACCAATGGATGTGGATCATCCCTACAGGCAATGTTTTATTATGTCAAGACATTGGGACACCTTTGAGATTTGAACAGGGTTCACACAGCTGGTTCCCTCCCAAAGCACATGACTTTTTAAATCCTGAAGATTATGAGTGGGAATTTGTCTTTAGAGAGTATAAGTTTATTTTTCTGTTTTTTTTTTTTTTTTTGGTTACACTATCAATAGCCTCAAAATTTCAGTAGTTTACAAAAACAAGTATTTTCTTTTCTCACTTACAGATTTGCAGGTCACTAGGGTTGGCTCATTTGCCTAGACTGGGCTGAGCTGGGTTCTAGGTTGCAGAACGAGCTGAGAACTTTTCTGGGCATCTTCATTATTCAAGAGGCAGCAGCTCCCCAGAACATGGTTTTGTTTTATTTTGGCTTGGTTTCAGTTTGGGTTTTTTACAAAGATACTGTCAATCATATTTGAGTTAAGAAGTCTCTTTCCCTGGCTTTTTAAAAAAGTTCTGGGTCTCCTTTCACAGATGTTTTCTTTAAAGCTTGATCTTTCTGTTTTGTTTTACTTTAGAACAGCTTTATGGTCACAGGAAACTAGAAAAGAAGGTACAGAGATTTCTCATATATCCCCTGTCTTCACACATGGACAGTCTACCCAAGTATCAATAACCCACCAGAGTGGTACATTTTTTACAATCAATGAACCTACATCTATACACCATAACCAAGCAAGGTCCCTAGTTTACAGTTCACTCTCACCGTTATACAATCTATGGGTTTGGTGAAATGTACAATGACATGTATCCATCGTTATGGCATCAAAGATAGTTTGATACTCTCCCCACCTTTCAACTGCTGGCAACACTGGTCTTTTCATGACCGCCATAGTTGTTCCTTATGGGTAATATCATATAGTTGGAATGATACAGCGCATGTAATCTTTCCAGACTATCTTGTTTAACTTACTCATGTATATTTAAGTTCCTTCCAGGTCTTCATATGGCTAGATAGCTCATTTCTTTTTAGCACTGAATAATATTCTGTTGTCTAGATGGACCACAATTTATCCATTCAGCTACTGAAGAAATTTGGTTCTTACAAGTTTTGGCAATTGTGAATTAAAGCTACTATAAACACTCACACACAGGTTTTTTTGTGGACATACATTTTCCACTTCTTTGGTCAAATACCAAAGAGCATAATCGTTGAGTTGTATTGGTAAGAGTATGTTTAGTTTTGTAAGAAACCGCCAAACTATCTTCCAAAGTGACTACCTCAGCTTGCATTCCCACTAATAATGAAGGCATGTTCTTTTCATGGCAGATCATGGGAATACCAGTGAAGAGGCCACATGTGCAAATATATTTAAACCTTATTTGCACCATTAACCTTAATATTCCCATGGTCAAAGCAAGTTATGTGGCCAAACCCAGTGATAAGGAAATATACCCCACTCACCATAGAGTCATGGTGATGGTAAGGGAAAAATAATTCTCTAATAGGAAAGGGGTGAAAACCTTAATGACAAGAAAACAGTGAGCCCTGATGCAGTCTACTATAGGAGGCCTGGGACGCGTTTCTGAAGATCTCCATATGTGTCCGAAATGATCTGAGCAATTTAACTGAGTAGAGATCTCTTAAAGGAGTGACTGATTAATAGCCCTCCAGAGCTTAACGCTATCACTTTTCCAATAAACTCTGAAAAATCGTATAATTTCCAGTTTATAAAACGACTTGCACACTGAGGAAGGCATTTGGAGGCAAGAGGAACAAAATGCTTAAGTCTTCCACCAATATGATCAGTTATTCACTTTTATTTATTTCTTTTCAGAGTTTTGCATACTTATTTGTCAGAGAGAAAGAGCACAAGCAGGGGGGACAGCAGGCAGAGGGGGAAGCAGGCTCCCTGCTGAGCAAGGAGCTCCATGTGGGGCTCGATCCCAGGACCCTGGGATCATGACTGGAGCTGAAGGCAGACGTTTAACCGACTGAGCCACCCAGGCAGCCCCAATTATTCGCTTTTAGACAATATGGGATAGCGCTGGACGACTGACTTCTGGAGTCAAAATAGCCTTCAAATCCTGGCTCTGCCATGTCCTAATTGTGTTATTTCTGGCAGGTTACTCAACCTATCTTTATTAACACCTTCTCCTGCAAAATGGAGATGACAGCACTACCACAGCCCCCGACCCCCAAGAGATGCCCACCCTCTAATCCCTGAAACCTGTGGATACATTATTATACAAAAGAGATGTGGCGGATACAATTAAAGTCCCTGATCAATGACCTTGAGTTGGTGAGATCATAATGGATTATGAGTGGGCCCAGTCATGAGCCCTTGGAAGAGCAGAAGGGTCTCTAGCTGGCTGCAGGGAGATATTGGCCAAAGAAGTCAGAGAGACTCCAATCCGGGACGGGTTTGACACACTGGTGCTAACTCAGACATGTAGGGAGGGGGTGCACTTGCAGGGACAACAGAGACCGGCTTCCAGGAGTTTAGGGCAGCCCCAGCCCGCAGCCAGGAGGGCAAAACCGACGTCAGGTTTACAACCACAAACCACCGGATTTTGCCAACAACCTCCATGAACATGAAGTCTGATCTCTTCCACAGAGCGTCCAGTAAGGATCACAGCCCTGCACGCGCTCTGCTTTGAAGCCAGCGAGACCCGTGTTAGTGTGAGACTCCGGACTTACTGAACGGTGAGGTAACAAATGGGTGCGGTTTCAAGCCATTGCATCTGTGGTGATTTGTTAGGGCAGCAAGAGAAAACTGATACACCACACCGTAGTGTTGTGCTAGGAATTCAATGATGTAGAGCACTAATCACTGATCCCCATTCACTGTTTTATTTATGTGTATAACTCCTGGTGACTCCTACTGTTTTAAAACATCCAAAATGAAGTGCAATTTCTCAAACTCTCCTGGCATAAAAATATCATTAGCAGAAGATTTGGGGGTTCTAGCTAATTAGATGTGGTACCTAACAAGCAATGCATTTTCTCTGTTTGTGTGCACAAAGCCTTCTGCTGTCTGGCTACCACAGAAAACAAGTTGTTACAAATCCAACCAGTGTAACTTCTCATTAAGTCTCCCTGGTTACTGGCCATCAGTGAAAGCCTTAGTTTACCTTGAAATGCAAATGTTACATTTCTCACCAACCAACGAGGCTAGATGAAAAGAGCCTAAAAACACAGGGTTACAGAATTTAGGAGTGAGAAAGATGATTTTCTACACTTCTCTTGTCCTCCAAAAATCTTTCTCTTCCCATGTAATTTCTTTCTTTTCTTTTGCTTTCTTCTTCAAGAAATGATTTTCACACCAGAAGCTGGTCCAAAGAATGACAGGTGAAAGGTGAAAAGGTGGCATTTGAAAAGCCTAGAGTCAGAGTAATTTAATTATTAACAAACAAACAAACAAACCAAAGCCCTGAGCCAGTCAAGGCAAGTTGGAGTATCATAGACCCTTGTATACTCTGTCATTCTTGCCTTTTCACAGGTACATTTCTTTTCAATGATGCCATAAGCATTGCTTCCCTCTCAATCAGATGGGTAATTACACAGAAGAAATGGCTATGGACTGCCACTCACAGGTTAGAAAACCAAGCGGCTGCCTTTCCTGATCCAGCATTTTGCGATCCTGATCCAAAAAAAAAATCCCACCACCCTGAACCTTTTAATAAAAACCGCTTACTGTGGCGGGAAGTGGGGTTTCAGAACAATCATGCCAACCCACTCACATCTCTCCACCTTGAAATGTTCGGCGTGCTTAGCAAACAAAACCATGATTTCAGAAACGGCCTGCTGCTCTGAGTGGGACTTGGGCAAATGGCCTTCCCCCTACTTTAACGAATCATAACTGGGGCTTCCATATGACCAGGAAGGAATATTGAGTCCTATGAGCCAAGCCTACAGCGGGAAAAAAATCATAGTGGGGAAAGTCTACTAAGAGCTTTTATTTTCAATTACTCTTACCTGAGTTATCACAGTTTGGGTTCTGGATAAACAATTGCCATGGCAACCATTATCTCCAGCAATTTGTATTCTTTGCTCATTTTTGTTCCAGTTTTGCAAAGCATTAGTGTTTTCCTGTCCAATTTATTTTTACCAGTCAGTGATACTCACACGGGCAGCCATGCCTAACATCCCCTATCACACTGATCCTGGTTTTAATGGCCATGCGCAGTGAAGATGGTTCTTTTGTTAACTGTGCATTAAAATGTTTCCACTCGCAGACCTGCTTTGTTCACTGAAGTTTCCTTCAAAATGATTGAAAAAGATGGGCTGTCTTGAGGTACCATCTTGCAACTCTTTGTAGTTGAGAACTGGTGAACAGGGCTGGCCTGATCCATACAATTTTTAAGGATGAAATTGAAAGAGAAAAGAATGGATGCCTAACTAGATTCCTGTAGCCCTTCCTCTAATCAAAGTACCAGCCTTACAGATCACTGCCTTTCCCAGCTCTATACCTGCCTATTACTTTCATATATAAAACTGCAACGTGCTGAGATTTGTCCCTTTAAAGGTCTTTAATATCGACTTTCCTATACTTTTATGAGAAATAATTACGCGTTCTTTTAATCCTCTACCTTACCAAAATGTTACTTTGGTCTTCTGTGCTATGATTAGCGCATACAAGAATAAATGCATAGCTCCTTTCCTGTTGGATGAATTCCGGCTCCTCTATGTGGATTTCTCCTCCTGACAGCACAAGGGCGTCAGTTCTGTTACCAAAGGCTGTGGCACAGACACATGGTATGGTTTTTGTGAGGGTGTATATTTTTCTTTTGCCAAAAACTATCAAGCACTATTACTCCATGCTAATTGCACTGCTATGTGCTTTACTTAAATTAATTTAATCCCTGCAATCTTCATTTTTACAAGGGAGGTAAAAGAATATTTAGGAAGATGAAGTATTACTGCATTTGTCTTCAAAGAGCAACATGCTTCACCATCACCTGGATGGTTTGTTAAAACTCAGATTTGGCGTGTCTGGTGGAGTCTAAGAATTTGTATTTATTTATTTATTTACTTATTGAAGATCAATTTTTTTTCTTTTTTTTCTTTTTAAAAATTATTTATTTGTTAGAGAGAGAGAGAGCGCGCACAGGCAGACAGAGTGGCAGGCAGAGGCAGAGGGAGAAGCAGGCTCCCCGCTGAGCAAGGAGCCCGATGTGGGACTCGATTCCAGGATGCTGGGATCATGACGTGAGCCGAAGGCAGCCGCTTAACCAACTGAGCCACCCAAGTGTCCCTGAAGATCAATTTTTAAAATTAATTAGTTGGTTGGTTGATTGATTGATTTAAGAGAGAAGGGGAGGGACAGGGACAAGAAGACTCATGCTGAGCCCAAGTCTGACACAGGACTCGATCTCACAACCCTGAGATTATGACCTAAACCAAAATCAAAAGTCAGATGCTCAACCAACTTAGCTACCTAGGTGCCCCAGAATTTGCATTTCTAGTAAGTTCCCAGGAGATGTCAATGAGGTTGCCCAAGTTTCCACATGCTTAGAAAAACTGCACCATGATATACTTGTTTAAAAATATTTCATTTTGTTCAAGTGTAATAGGGGTCACATATTCTTTCTAAGACTCTAAGATGTGTTGGGAAGTAGGGAGCCTGCAGACCCTCCCAAGAGAAATTCACCCCCACAGAAGTAAAAAGGAAAAATTAGAGGGCCCCGCCCCAGAATGAACACTGAGCAAAGAAGGGATAAGCTTGAGGTAGGAGTGGTACCTCTCAAGTCTGTCTTCTGGCCCGGGCCCCAATGGACTAACGTCTATGCCCTTTGGAACTGAGGAAGATCCAAGGAAAATCTGCAAGATTTTCCAAGGAAGATCTGCAAGATCACTGGGCCCCAAGAATCTCTTCCTTGGTGTCCTTTTAAAATGGAGTTGAGTAGAAGAAGATAGATCTTTCCCAGCATTTCCTCCTCCTCAGAGGGGTAATCTCTAGTTTTGAGATTTAAAGGCAGAGCCTGGGGCGCCTGGGTGGCTCAGTGGGTTAAAGCCTCTGCCTTCAGCTCAGATCATGATCTCAGGGTCTTGGGATCGAGCCCCGCATCGGGCTCTCTGCTCAGCAGGGAGCCTGCTTCCTCCTCTCTCTCTGCCTGCCTCTCTGCCTACTTGTCATCTTTCTCTGTCAAATAAATAAATAAAATCTTTGAGAAAAAATAAATAAAGGCAGAGCCTGGCCTAACGTTGGTACATCAGCACAGGCTGCCAGCAAAGAGGCGGGAGATGCCCAGCAGGAGACAGACACTTCCAACAGTGGCCAGTACGGTCACACCCAATGGAGGCTCAGAAAATATGGTGGTAATCGGCGACTGCTTAGAGGGAGACAGTGTTGAGCAACAGACACGAAGACACCTGCTGAACATCCAGAATCACTTTCACAGCTCTGGAAAGAAAGAGAGCTTATAAGCATGAATGAGGAAATCCTGAGACTAAGTCATTTTATGTCCATTTATTCACTCAGCAAGCAATCGTTGAGTGCTGACTGTATTTCAGACACCGTGCTACGTGGCATAAAAGAGATCCACTATACGGATATAGACCTGTGTTCACGAAACTTAAAAGACACACATTAATAAAATAATTATAGTATCTATGCTATATACGGAATACGACTGGTTGTTCAGGGTCAGAAACAGATAGAAAATTAGCAGTGTAAGAGATGGTGGAAAAAGTTCTGGTTTGGAGGGCCTTGTGAAGAAATGAAGCCAGAGCTTGGTCAGGGAGTGATGCACGTTTAAGTTTTGTGTCCAAATAACATGTCTCAGTGGGATGGTGGGTGCCTTGTTTAGGGAATAAGTCCTTTACAGTCGTGATACCAGAAGGTGGTGTGAGGCGGCTGGGTTACTTGGATAAAACCCCAGAATCTGAATCATCTCTTCACTTCGGGGCAGTGGTTCCCAAGATCTCATCCAGGACAAAGGACAAGGCTCTACTATTTTTTTTTTTTAACTGTACTTATTTGAGAGAGAGCTTGCGCAGGGGGAGGGGCAGAGAGACAGGGGGAAGCAGGCGCCCCACTGAGCAGGGAGCCTGACACAGGGCTCGAACCCAGAACCCTGAGATCATGACCGGAGCCGAAGGCAGAGGCTTCACTGACTGAGCCACCCAGGCGGCCCCAAAGGAAGAGGTTCTAGAGTAGGAACAGTAAGTTGAGCCTATCTTGACTGCAGAACGATTGCTTTCTCTTCCTGTTGGCGTCTCTCAGGTTCTTCTTTCTCTATAATTTCCCTGAATGGTCTCATGTCTTCCCACAGGCGATGATTCCTGAACAATACTAGCTGCCACCACAGGCTTAATGCAAGGGTATTTGTTCATCCAAAGCCTGACGCCTGTCAGTGGGACTTCCTCCATCTGGTAACTACACCACGAGGAGCACATGGTCCCCCCAGGCTGCTGTGCAGAAGGGTGACTGAAGAGCCTTCAGGCATTTTTAAGAGTCACACTGCCAATGGCTTCATCATTACTTCTCTATTGGCCAGGACCTGTTACATGATCCCACTTTAGCTGCAGGGGAACCTGAGAAAACACACAATTGAGGATGGCTAACGGTCTTCGCCAGATGCCCAATCTATGTATGTCTTCACTTTGGACCACACACTGGGACTTCAAACCCACGTATCTGACACTCATCCTCTCAGAAAGCAGACTGTCTCTCCATTCCATTTCTGAATTTATAAAGCCACCTCAGTCTCCAACTAGAAAGCCTTGTTTCTTCCTCCTCCCCAAGACCATCCATTTATGATCTTAGTCTCCTTCCCATCGTCACCCCGGCTCTGCCATACTCTCATTGACACAGACTTCCTATCTGGCCTCCCTGCCTCCAATTACCTCCCTCCTGCTTCCTTTCCTTTCCATTCCCCAAACTCAAGCCAAGTTATATATTGTGAATAATAATCTGATCATTTCTCTCTTGTACCTAATTTTTTTTTGTCCTTAGGAAAAGTCCAGCTTCTCACACATGGATTATGAGGCCTTGAATGATTAAACTCTCCTTCTATTCCCAGAAAAGAGAGTAAATATAGAAGCAACTCAGAAACAAGCATTATTATTTAATTATGACTTTAATAAATTTGTTACAGAAAAGTTATGGTGGCTAGGAAAGTACATGTTAGGCTATTTAACCTAACCTGGGGTGAGGAGTCTAGCCCTAACCTGGGGGTCTGAACAGGCTTCCTTCAAGAATTAATATTAAAGCTGAGGGTTGGAGAAAGCAAGGGAAACAATGGGAATGGGTGGCTGGTGGTTCAGGGCCACCCGCTGACGGGACTCTGGGACAATGGGAAGGGTGCCCCACTATACAACAGGGTTTTCTCTGTGAATGCATTTCCTGAGTTCTGCAGAGCCATGACCCTTTGAGGAGAAAGGACATTTCAGATAAGAGACTAGTACGTAGAAAGGCCATGAGCAAATTATGGTAGGTGTGCTGACCTCAAATACTTGACTTGAATTGTGTTTGGTAACTTTATTTGCTAAAATGCTATTTTCTGCAGGTGAGCATTTAAAGTCAGCTGGGAGACGTGATTAAATTTTTACCACCCCACCCCAACACAATGACCAATAAAGTAAGACTTCCCAGGGATAAGGCCAGAAGTTTGTTCAGAATTTTTTTTTTTTTAATTCAGAATCCTTAGAAGAGACTGGCTCAATTCAAGAACTGAAATTTGAGAAAATGCTATCTAAAATATCAATAAATCTAGACAAATCCCTGTAGTATTACAGAATACCTCTTATCCTGATCATACTAGAAAAGAGGAGTTGTCCAGAAGAGAAAGAGGGGAAATCATGGCTCCATTAATTTCCTTTTCATTTCAGTGTTCAAAATGACTCCATTTCATTAAAAATGCAAAAACAAAAACAAAATAAATAAATAAAAATGCAAAAACATTAAAAACTTTTAAACAACTAAGGGTGTTTATCAAAGTGCTTTCCTTTGTCTTCATTTATTTTTTTCTTCTTACCCAAGTAGCTGTTATGAGGCTGGAATGTGGAAGTGACAGACAAATTTGCTAATCCCAAGGGTTTGCTCTTTTAAGAAAGAAATCGATCATTATGTAAATTAGCTAGAGCTTTCCATTGTAGCTGTTTGTATATTCATCTCTTTCAATGAACTTAGAGCTTCTGGAGTCCTAGAGCCTGTGTTTCTTTAGTAAAATCCCTCTTCTTCATTGTAAAACCTTGTTTATAATGGTCTAAATGAATGGGTAGTGAGGGAAACACTCTAATCACTGCCCATTTCAAATTCAGTAAGATCCAAGTTCTGTTACAAATAGCTACAAAACCCCACAGGGGCTCTGCCTAACTCTTTGATCTCAGCTCCTACCTTCCTTCTCCTTAGTCAATATGTTGCAATGACCTTGGCCTTCCTGTGCTCAAACACTCCAAAATTTCCCGCTAGATCTTGGCACAGCCGGATTCTTTACATAACTCAAGGCTGGCTCAAATACCACCTGCTCAGAGAACTATAAACAAATCATAATATCTAAAGCAAACCATGACTACTATTGCTTTCTGATTCCATTACGGTGTTGGCCTTTCTTCACGTCCTTATATGACATTACCTTCTTCATTCCCATGTGGATTTCCTTCTCTTTCTGCTGTAACAGAAAGTCCATGGCAGGAACAACTTGATCTGCCACATGATACATATACACAAATGTGCAGGGCAGAACTCCAACAGCGCCCCACATTCTACAACCTGGAGTTTGTATAAATCAGCATACCAGGAGAAAACAGCTCTCTCAGATTAAGGTAATTAGAGGAGAGTTTAAAATTTTTCATTTATGAAAGTTGTGGGCAGTACACAGAGAACTACACTAGTATCCCGGGAGAGCTCAAACAGTTGTTACCCCAGCCCAACCTAAATGGACAAAGGATTGAAGTGGATACACAAGACCAGCGAGGGAGCATCATGGAAAGAAGACCGCCTTGAACCAGGAGAGCCAGATGATGGGAGCATACGGGGCACCAAGGGAAATGATCACTCCCTCGTCTGAATTCATCCCTCTGTTATAATCGTCTTAGGTTCCCCATTAGCTGAACTAAAAAGAAGCGAGAGGACAAGAAATATACCTTCTATACCTTCTCATTTTAAGATAATTCTGGATTCACATGCACTTGTAAGAAATAATACAGAGAGAGGCCATGTACACTTTACCCAGTTTCCCCAATGGCAAAATGTTGCAAAACTTAAGTTTCAAAAACAATATACTGACACTCAAGATGCAGACCATTTCCATCACCATAAAGATCCCTAATGTTGCTATTTTATACTGTGTATCCACTTCCCCCTCACCTCTCACCCAGTGCATGAAGTCCTGGCAACTACTCCTCTAATCTTTACTCCTATAATTCTGTTCTTTCAAGACTGGGTGGCTCAGTTGGTTAAGCATCTGCCTTTGGCTCAGGTCATAATCCCAGGGTCCTGGGATGGATTACTGTATCAGTCCATGAGTGCCTGCTCAGTGCAGAGCCTGCTTCTCCCTCTCCCTCTGCCCCTCCATCTGCTTGTGCTTTCTCTCTCTCAAATAAATAAATTCCAAAAAAAAAAAAAAAAAAAAAGATTGGTACATAAGTGGAATCCTACTATACCAAACCACTGGGACTGGCTTTTTCACTCTGCACAATTCTCTGGAGATTCATGTAGATTACTGCATGTAACAATAAACCATTTCTTTTTATTACTGAGTATTCCATGTTATATAATTATCCAGTCTATTTAACCATTCATCCATTAAAAGACACCTGTGTTTTTTTAGTGTTAGGTTATTATAAATAAAACTATTATGAACACTTGTGTATAGGTTTTTATGTGAATGCAAATGCTCATTTCTCTGGAATAAATGCCAGTAGTGCAGTGGCTGAGTTGTATATGATGGTTTCAAACTTAGTATTTTTTTAAGACACTGCCAGACTTTTTCTACAATGGCTGTACCAATTACATCCCACCAGCTATGAATGAATGATACAATATCTCCACATCCTCACCAGCATTTGGTGTTTTATTTTACATTATTTTTCAAAATTTTATTCTGCTCTGTATGTAGTGTGAGGATAATCGTCTGTGGTACCATAATGACTAATGAAGTTGAACATGGTCACATGTGCCTATCTGTATTTCCTCTTCATAGGATAGTCTCCTCATGTCTCTTCTTGTCCATTTTCCTAACCGGCTTATAATACTTTACTCTTGAGTTTTAAGAGCTCTTCGTGTGTTCTAGACACTTGTCTTCTGGCATTACACAATTCCTCGCAGTCAATAAATATGTTCTCACAGTGTCTTACCTTTTTATCCTCTTAACAGGAGATTTCACAAAAGTTTTTAATTTTTACAAATCCAATTTATCTTTTTTTTTTCCTTTTAGAAAGTGTGTTTTGGTGTTAACTAAAAATTCTTTGCCCGGTTCTATTCCTAAAGTTTGTGGGTTTTTTTTGTTTTTGTTTTTGTTTTGTTTTTTTTTTTCCTAACAGAAGTACTGTTTGTATTTGAAGCCAAGGGAAATATGAGGCAAAAGGAAAGCCATGGAACTTACTCCCTTGTTTGTCTTGGCACAAGGTTGCTAGCCAGTCTTCTTTTTTCCATGTTTCAGATGCTTACATGTGTTCCATGTATAATGTCTGGGGGTTTTAGTTGGGTTTAGCAAGGTTGAATAGGAAAAAGTGTATCTACTCCATCTTCCTAGAAGACTTTTATGTAACCACATGTCATTCTCTCTAAGGATGGAGCCAAGCCAAGAGTCAATATAGAAAGAAAAGTGGAAAACATTAAGTGCACATTAAGTGCAATAGAAGGCTTAAGTAAGAGAGAATATATACCTGTTTAGGCTCCTTTTAATCACACTACAAGTTTTTCTGAAGAAAAGCAAAAAAAGAAAAAAAAAGAAACCCACTGGAATTTATTTTTTTCTAATTAAAAACACTTTAGTAATAGTTACTATGTGTTCTGTTTTATGATACTCTTTGTTAAAAAGAAATCATTTTAGTAGTTTCTGCATCCTTTAGAAGCATTTAGACAGTTTTTCAAAGAAAAGAAACAACATAAATGTGGGGGGGGGGAAGCTCAAATACTATGAAAAGCTGTCAGAAAATAATCTATATCCTGGTAGAAAAATCTTTATGTTTCCTGTCCTTATATCCTTGTATATCAGGAGAATATCCAGTATAATGTGTTTGGACCCAGGAGAGGTAGAGACAAGATTACTCACAGCAGATGAATTGCTGTTGGATTCGACCCAAAGATCTATTTTCTCATTGATTTTTTAAAAAAGATTATTTATTTATTTATTTATTTGCCAGAGAGAGTGAGAGAAGGAGCACAAGCAGGGAGGGTGGGAGAAGGAGAAGCAGGCTTCCCGCCTAGCAGGGAGCCCGGTGTGGGGCTTGATCCCAGGACTCTGGGATCATGACCTGAGCTGAAGGCAGACGCTTAATGACTGCACCACCCAGGCACCCCCTCACTGATTTTTTTTTTGAAAGCTTCACTTCTTATTACAATGTCTATTTTCACTTTATCCCTTAAATATATTTTGTGCTCAAGTAATAATATCGGAAATCACAGACGAAGGAGAACTGGAAGTTGGGTCTTGTCACACAAACTGGGAAGTGTCGTGCAACATCCTTTCTGAAGGAGAGAAGAGAGAGAACGTATCCCTTTGGACTTTTTGACAATACCCTTGGCCATGCAATAACAGGGAGAAATCACAAGTTGTAACTAATTTACTGCATGTGATCCCACGCACCATAAATGCACACACTCATCGGTGCATTTTCAATCCTCAATAAACATGGAAAAATACCTTTTCTAAAGACAGTTGTTATTTTCAATGGCAATTCAGGCTCCATAACATCCTCTACTTATAAATTCACAGGGCTAATAAAGAAGTAGTAGGAAAAGCCAGTTGCCATAAATAAGCTCTTATCTCCTACCTCTTCATTCTCAGACATTATAGCGATGCGGGATAGAAACAAATTCAAGAGTGAGGTAACATGTAAGCTTCTAACTTACTCTAATCAGTATAAAATGACCACTTCAAGAAAATAGTGGATTTTCTGGTATAACCTAAAATATATTTCCAGCTATCATTACTGGCTGAACTGAACTCTTAAAAGCTCAAAATAACTCCTATGGAATATCAAAATTACGACGTCAGAACATATCTTTAAACTGAAAAATTATTGGGGCACCTGGGTGGCTCAGTCTGTTAAGTATCTGCCTTGGGCTCAGGTCAGTGGTGCCCACATTAGGTTCCCTGCTCAGTGGGGCGCCTGCTTTTCCCTCTCCCTCTGCTCCTTCCCCTCCATCTGATTGTGTCCGCTCACTCTTGCTCTCTTTCTCTCTCTCAAATAAATAAAATAATGAACTGAAAAATTCTAGAGCAGGTAGTGATTTTTTTGTATGATTTAGGACATGATAAAATTGAACTACATCAATTACATAGTTTTATTCCACTTTTAAACCCAGCTTTATTGGGGTGTATTTGATATACAAGATATACATATTTCAGGTGTTTAATTTGGTAAATTTTGACATGTACACTACTGTGAGTGCACATGATGAACATTTCCATTATATCTAAAAGTTAACTTGCACCTCTTTATAATTCCCCTGTACTATGCTTCTAATTACCTTGTCCACAACTACTGATATCTTCTCTATCACTATAGATTAGTTTGTCTTTTCTATTATTTGATATAAGTGAAATGATTCAGTATGGTTTTGGGTTTTTGTTTTTTTCATCTATCTTCTTTAGCTTGGAATTATTATTTGAGATACCTCCCTGTTGTAGTAATGTCAATAGTTCACTCTTTTTTATTGCTAAGTCATATTCCATTGTGCAGATATAAAAAATTTGTTTTTTGTTTTGTTTTGTTTTGTTTTTAGCTACTTGGCTATTGATGGACATTTGGCTTATTTCCAGTTTTTCATCATGAAAACTAAAGCCGCTATAGACATTTACGTACAAGTATTTGTACCATCATATGATTTCATTTCTTTTGGTTAATACATGGGAGTAGAATGGCTGGGCCATATGATAGATGTTTTCCAAAGCTTTTGCACTATTTTACATTCTCATCAGGAGTATATAAGAGTATAAGAAGGTGTAAGTTCATTGTGAACTCAGATGCAAAAATTATAAACACAATATTAGTGAATCAAATCCAACAATACATAAAAAAGATACCATACCTTTTCCAAGTTGGGTTTATCCTAGAAATGCAATTCAGTTTGGCATTTGAAATCAATGTAATTTACTTAGTCCCTTCATTTATTGAACAGATAACTTACTGAACACCTACCCTATGCCTGAAACTAGAGTGGACATCAGAGATCCAGCAGCGCTCTCTCTCTCTCTCTCTCTCTCTCTCTCTCTATATATATATATATATATATATATAAATTGTATAAATGTCTGCCTTTACAGAGGTCAGAATATAATGGAGTCAGAATATATGAACAAAAGATAGAGGTATCATGTCAATGATAAATGCCATGGTCATGGTCATAGGCAGATTATATCTGATCAAAGACTTCAAAGAGATATGGAAGCAGGTCATTTGATTATCTGGGGAAAGTGTGTTCCACATAGGAGGAACAAGAAGTGAAAAGTATTTGAGGCAGAAGTCATCAGTTTTGCTGAAGTAGCGGCAGCCAAGGGAAGGATAGGAAGAGATGATATGACATAAAGAGTGGTGAATGAAATCAGCTAGGACTGTGTAGGCTCTACAAGGATTTTTATTCTTATTCCTTCACTTTAGCTTTGCAAGTGAGTTGAGCAGAGAATTGACATGATCTGAAGCACATCATTTTCTTGCTATAACCAAGAAAAAAACTATAGGAGGCTAAGGGTAGCAAATCAGGAAAAAAAATCCCTAAGAGGCTACTAAAAATAGAAATAGGATGTCAAATGGTAAATACTATGGTCATAAGAAAGATAATATTTGTTTTCAAATTGGATTCAAGTCGCAACAGAAAGAGGAAAGAGTCAAGAATATCACCAAGGTTTTTGTTTGTTTCTGTTCTGTTTTATTTTGTTGGAAATCTAGAAGGACTGACTTCTTATTTACTAAAATAGGGAAGGATGGACAGATTTTGAGGAAGATGAGAACCTTATTTTTGGATTTATTAAGCTTCAGAGGAATTGGGAAGCCTTAAGTGGAGATGTTAAGTAGCCTATTGGATATTCAAATACAGAGAGGTTTGACTTGGAATATATATTTGGTAGTATGTGATATATTGATGGTATTTAAAGCCATGAGACCAAATGAAACCACTTGGGGAATGAGTGTTCATAAAGAAAAGATAAGAAAAACAAGCAGCAATGAGGCCAAAATTTGTAGAAAGTAGAAAGTGCCCTTGTGGCATGAACTGGTAGGTAACCCTTGAGACCTCCAACAGATAAACGTTTATCTGTGAGATAATCAATGGTGGCTGCTTTAGGGCACTAAATTTGGGGTGCTTTGTTATACTGGAATCACACACACACACACACACACACACACACACACAAATACACTATCCATTTGGGTTAAAGCATAAGTCCTGTTAAATATATCCATAGACCCATACACAGGTCAGGTGCCTTGTGAACCACTGTCCCTGGTCCAAGACCGAATCTCTAACCAAAGTCTATCTCCATTTCTAAATGGTTCTTCTGCCATGTGTACCCAGTTTTCCCCTACTAGAAACACAGCTGAATTGGTCTAGATCCAATTGTGCTCAATGGCATTAACTCACCTGCTTCTATTACTGAATTTCATCGTTGTGTCCCACTTCTGTTCTGTAGTTTCAATAAAGATGCATCTGGGCTGATCATGCTAGATTGTGGAGAAAACCTGCCTATTTCTTGAGTTTGGCCCATTGTCTGGAATCCTTGAATGCGATCCCCCACCTCCTAACCAGTTACTTGAATGATTCCAATCCCTCTCCAAGTAAAATATATTAAAAGGCATGGAAAATTCAAAGGAATACTGGATTTGAGATCAGAAGCAATTCTCCACCTATCACTGAATGACCAGGGATAAATGATTTAACTCATCTGAGCCTTAATTTCCACATCCATAAAATGTGGCTACTTTCCTTAAGTTTACTATAAGGCTTAAATAAGAAATTCTAGTGAAAAGATTATGAGATTGATTGATAGACGGTAAATAATAAAAAAAAATTGTTTGTTTTATTGACTCTCCTTTCTTTTTGGAAATAAGCAAACCAGAAGTTTTTGAAGATTCACTCACGAGCTAGCTCTTAATAGAGAAAAAAAATGTAGGGTTTGTTATTCCAAATATATCTACTAAGACATTGACTTGTTTTCACAGTATCCATTAAATGCTGAAAAAAGTTACTCTGAGGAGAAGTTAAAGCTCATTAGAAGCTTGGGGGAAAATATACATCATTTGCATAGAGAACCAAGAACCATCATCAAATCAGCAGGACTCACTTGACACTCAATTCACAACAACTTCAATGAAATTCAAGGGCAGGCATATACTTTAAAACATTCTCAGGCAAACTTTGATCAAGAAGGCAAAGAAAAGTGTATTGAAATGGTCTTTGGATAATTGATACAAATTAAACTAAGCTTTCAGTCAATACTATAATTACCAGGGTAATGAACAGTGAAAAAAAGAATACCTGTTGGGGCATATGAATTCCAGTTAAGTTTCATAGCGCAGCTCACACTACATCTGTTCACCTGTCAAAGAAAACGCAGACAGAACCTTTTACCTTATTAGCTCTTTATGTCTTAGCTTTTATGGGCTGGCAGTCCCAATTCTCCTTTATGTAATTTTTATCATTCATCCACTTTTGGTAAAAAGGACTCAGTTGGCCTAAAATGCACCTTTTTGCTCTGCTTTAAGGGTTTTTTTTTAATTAAAAAAGTTGCATATGGTTTGTATTATTCTTTATAATAATGGCCAACTTGATAGAAAAAAATACATGAATATTTCCACTTGCACTACTTTTATTACTGTTTTTCCCTGTGACCTTTGAATCTTGACATTTTCTTTGTCAATAATGTCATTGGCATTTTCAATTGTCTTTTAGCATATTTATATTTTTAGGGATCTGGTTATAATCATATACATATAAAGATTCAGGGGCGCCTGGGTGGCTCAGTGGGTTAAAGCCTCTGCCTTTGGCTCGGGTCATGATCCCAGGGTCCTGGGATCGAGCCCCACACGGGGGCTCTCTGCTCAGCAGGGAGCCTGCTTCCCTTCCTCTCTCTCTGCCTGCCTCTCTCCTTACTAGTGATCTTTGTCTGTCAAATAAATAAATTTAAAAGAAAAAAAAAGAATCAAAAACTTTTTTTCTGTAACGTATGATACAAATGTGCACCCCAGGTTTTGTCTTCCCTCAAAATCCATAAAAAGAAAAGCTACCTGAGGGCAGGCCATTTTGCTTGCTTACTCCACATTATATTTCCAGCACATGCAAACATTCCTGGCAAGTAATTATTTTATAAACTTTATTTTTAAAAAATTTTTAAAGATTTTATTTATTTGAGAGAGAGAGAGAGATGGAGAACTTGCACGAGAGAGAGGACAAGAGAGAGGGCACAAACAGGATGAGGGGCAGAGGGAGAAAGAAAGGGAGAAGCAGGCACCCTGCACAGCAGGGAGCCCAACACTGACTTGATCCTGGGATGCTGGGATCGTGACCTGAGTCAGACGGTTAACCCACTGAGCCACCCAAGCACCCTTATTTTATAAACTTGAAAGATTCTTCTGGTGGAGGGACACAACATGCTAAGACTTGAGTAGATGGAGAGTAGAACTCTCTGCTACTGATAGCTCTAAAGAAAGGGAAGAAGGCTTGTGAGGCAGAGCCAAGCCAGAAGTTGCACCTGAAGATGGAAAAATCATAAGAGGTGGTTTATTTATGGCCAATGCCAGAGGTTAGCTAGGTTTTTTGAGTCCCTTTGGGACAAGCTAATTTTAAAAATGTTTAGGGTTCTGGGGCTTAGGGACTGTCCCTAGTTTTGCCCCAGGGATGTTCAGGCTAGCGGTCCTAGAGTATGGAAGCCTGATGGGGGAATTGAATGTAGTTTGTCCTTAATAAGCTTCTCAAGAAAGGGAACCAACCAGGTTCTAGCCATGCCTCCAAACTAGGTCAGGAATGGGTTTAAAGAATTGTAATATAATTTAATGACATTACAGTAAGAGATGTTCAGTGTTCAGTATATATTTGTTGAATGAATGGCTTCATGTTGAATATCATTTATGTTGCATTTCTGAAATGGATTTTTTTCATATTTTGTACATTTCAGAACATAAGTACAGCTTTATAAAGATGATAAGGAAGAACACTGGCACACTATTTTTGCTTACGATTTTTCACAAATGGATATCCTCTCAGGTCTATCCTTTCAGACGAACTTTAGAATAACTTTCTTGAGTGCCAAACATTCCTTTGAAAGGTTGTTTTGAATTGAAATCAATTTTGTAAAAGGATTAATGAGAATGATTAATAATTTAATCATTAATTAATTAATTAATTAGAATCACCTTAACTTCAAAAATGGTAGGTGTATCAGTAGCTATTGCTGTGTAATAGATGGGCCCAAAATTAGTAACTTAAAACATAACAACACATTATTTTTCACAGGTTGGATGAGTATAGCTGGGTGATGATTTTGTTCCATGTCTTATCTTCAGGGGTTTCTCACAGCTTGTGTTTAGCAGGAAGGTTGGCATTCCTCTCACATTTGCCCTTTAATGATGACTATCAGCTAGAGACTCTGGTCCTTCTCCAGGAGCTCCCTCATTCCCCAGCACTTCTTCCCCACAGGTCTCACCAACAAGACATATACTTTGTCTTGTCACCAACAAGACATATACTATATGCATAGCATATACTTTGTTACACAGTTGCTGGCTTGCAAGTGGACACACCCTAATGCACACACCTCTGGTAGCTCAGTGGCCAAATCATGTCACATGACCAAACTGAAAGTTAAGCTTATGGACAAAGAAATGACTCCTGGATAGAAGAGTAGTAAGGTCACATTGCATGTGGGCATGGAGACTCAGAGGGGAGGTATTTATGGACATTAAACTGTCTAATGTTGTGGTCCCTTTGGCCAAAAAATATTTCTATCCCACTTACATGCAAAATATGCTAATACCAAAGACTTCCAAGAGCCTTACCCCTATCACAGAATTGGGTTCAATCTTGAAGGCCAGGGTATGATATAAATTAAGTTCAGACAGAAATCAATTTCCATAATTGCTGAATCACTTGTTCCAGAAATCTGTTAACTAAAAATGTATCTGTGTCTTGCACACCCAAATAACACTATACATTTCCATTCAAAATGGGGAATAATGGAAAATAAATCACAATAACTAATACATAACAATCCTGAAATTTGCTAGGAACTTGCCACTAATATCCTATACCTAGTGTTAGGAAATTTTTTCAATCTCCAATATTAATTTCCAATTAATTTCCAATTAATTTCCAGCTTCCACTCTGAGTTTTCAATGCTTTGATTAGGAACAGATTTTTAAAAATACAAAAATTATCAACAATAAAGGGAAACTCAAGAATGTATATTAATGAGGGGCACCTGGGTGGCTTAGTTGGTTGTGTTTGACCCTTGATTTCAGTTCAGGTCATGATCTCAGGGTCCTGGGATGGAGTCCCATGTCAGGCTCCATGCTCAGTGGGGAGTCTGCCTGAAGATTCTTTCCATCTGTCCGTCCCTCCACTGATACTCTCTCTCTTTCTAAAGTAAATAAATCTTAAAAAAAAAAAAAAAAGGAATGTATATTAATGAAAAGACCACATTTAAAACTCAAACAATTCATGTAACTGGCAAAAGGCTCTTATGTACATTGTGGGAAAATATCTCCAAAATAAGAAAAAGGGCAATTCAGAAGAAACTCAGAACAGAGGAACAGGCACTTCAAAAACAAAGAAAATCCAAATACTCCCCCCAAAAAAGGGGGAGGGAAGGATATGCTAATTAAGCATCAAGCAATAAACTTTAAAACAGAATGAAGTATCTATACCTTCTACTAAGAGAGAATACTAAATTATCTGACAAAGGATACAAAGTTTCAGTTAAGTACGACGAATAAGTTCTAAAGATTTACTGTACACCATCACGCCTACAGTTAATCATTCTGTAGTGTATACTTAAAAATGTTTTAAAAGAATAGATCTAACGTTAACTATTCTCATCACAAAAATATAAAGAGGGAGGGAAGAAAGTTTGGAAGGTAAAGGATAACTTGATGGCACTGACTGTGCTGATGGTTTCACGGGTATATACTTATCTCCAGACTTGCCAAATGTATACATTAAATGCATACAGCTCTTTATAAGTCGATTATATCTCAAAAGAGTAGTTAAAAAAAACTGACAGAGTTGTAAAAAAAAAATATGTCAACACAGAGCTGGTGTTCAATAGATAGAAACTAGCTTCCTCTTGTTCTATTTCTTGACTTTTTTAAAAACTTACTTTTTTGCAAAGCAACATTAAAATAACAACAGGACTACAAAAATTAAAGATGTCAGTTGTCCACAATTTCATTTGATAACCAAACAAATGTTAAGTTGTCACTAAAAAATTGGACTGACAATAACAACTGATAACCCAGAGCAAAATAAAGTGCCATACACAGTGGGAGGGAATATAATTTGGTAAACCACTTTAGGAAAAACTGCATGATCCACGTAAGTTTAAGGTACAACTCATCCTACCACCTAGAAATACAATCAGTAGTAGAGCTCCAAAAGAATGTTCACTATTATTTTTTAATATTTTTATTTAAATTCAATTAACGTATAGTGTATTATTAGTTTCAAAGGTAGAGGTCAGTGATCCATCAGTCTTATATAACACCCAATGTTCATTACATCACATGCCCTCCTTAATGCACATCACCGAGTTACCCCATTCCCCAACCCCCCCCCAGCAACCCTCCATTTGTTTCCTATGATTAAGTCTTTTATGGTCTGTCTCCCTCTCTAATATTGTCTTATTTTATTTTTCCTCCATTCCCCTATGAT
Organism: Mellivora capensis; assembly: GCA_004024625.1. Lineage (NCBI taxonomy): Eukaryota > Metazoa > Chordata > Mammalia > Carnivora > Mustelidae > Mellivora > Mellivora capensis. The sequence continues at coordinate 98,688 of PISX010004362.1, forward strand.
CCTCTGTTTTGTTTCTTAAATTCTACATATGAGTGAGATCATATGGTAACTGTCTGTCTGACTGACTTATTTCGCTTAGCATAATACCCTCTAGTTCCTATTATTTTTAGTATCCTTAGGTGCAAACAATCTAAATGTCCAAGTGAATTGAGATACAATTACACATTGGTACTCTATACATCCATGAAAATGGTCACCCTATAGTTACTCTAGACAACACTGATGAAATACGCATAATATTGATCAAAAGAAGCTCTATATTATTCCAACAATATAAAGAAGAGAGGGCTCAACTAAACTTCAGGTTTCTAGGGAGGTGTACTTAAGCAGTAAAAGCATGAATAATTGAAGGGATTATCGTAATCACAGTGGTGTGCTGGAGTTAGCTCAGGCTGCATCTGGATAGTTGATTGGGTCATCTCAACCCAAATCTGTGTTGACAGCATGAAATGGGCATTAGTAGGAATATTTGTGTTATTAATCTCAGCAAACACATAAATCTGAGCTTTTGTTCTGTTTTGTTTTCTGCAGAAAGGGTTGTTAAAAATTTATCAGCACACCACTGCATAAAAGTAATAAAATTGGTCACCTTTAGGAGACAGAGGGGATAATCATTGGGGATAAGGGCATTTGGGTCCACTCAGATTATGGAACGCATTGTGCTTACTAGCCGGAGCTCTGTTTACATAGATTTTCCCATATGTGATATTTTCATAATAATCAGTTTTACAGAGACCTAAAGTCCATGCAATAAGGCAAGAAAAGTAAATAAAAGAAAAAGGTAACACTATTGCAGATGAGATGTTTCATTAATTTGACAAAAAAGGGAAGTAACTGAAAGGCCTTTCAATTAGTGAGGTGTCCAAATATAAGATTAACATATGATACTTGTAAATTTTCTTCATACCAGCAACAATTTAAAAAGTCAATGCAAATAATTGCCACTATAAATAGACTCTTTAAATACACATAAAAAATCTAGCAAGCACTGTACTATGCTATACCAATGAAAACTATAAACCTTTACTAGAAGAGACCTAATAAGCAGAGAGAATACTCATGTCTTTACATGGGAAGGCTCAGTATTTTATCAATGTCAATTATCTCACCAACCTATGTATTCAAATTCATCCCAATAAACATCAAAATAGATTATTTTTGAACATTTTAGCTAATTATCCAAAGAACAGAAAATATAATTTGACATAAAGGACAGAGGATGACATCCTATCAGACAACTTCACATTTTATAAAATAATAGCAAAGCAAGCAGTGTAATACTGGTAAGGGAAAAGAAAAAAGAGACAACTAAATGGATTTCAGCTTTTCTCATTCTTGAAGCAAATTCAACAAGCCCACAACCTCATCTGGTGGAAAGAAGACAGAGCTAAGGCACAGTTCCCTAGAAGACTAGCTCTATGTCCATCTTTTTGGCTTTCCAGAATGTCCATTTCCAAGCATTCAGTATTTGACTATGATTTAATATTTATTTACTGAAGAAACTGAAAATGTATAAAAGAAAAATTCTCTGTCATACATAACTTAAGAAGTATAAAATAAAATAACTGGGTGTTTTGCATGAAGTCAGCAAAAAAGCAAATGACTAAAAATTGGCAATGACTCTGGGAACCTGGCTATTCCTATACAAATGAGTCATTATAAACAGTAAAGCCTTTTTGGAGGGCAGTATGTCAGTAATTAATGAAATTTTTATGCTGATTCCTTCACAATAAATACTGCTTCTAAAAATCTCTCCAAGTCATAAGCACAGGTGTGCAAAGAGATCGCCATCATCAGCATCAGAGAAATTTTTAAAAAAGCACTAACTGTACCATAATATTATATGTAATCATAAACGATATTTGAATCTTAATGACAAAACTGTGTTCACATATTACCTTATTTTTTAATTAAGATTTAAAAAATAAAGCAAAACAAATCTAGGTTAAACTTTGGTACATGTTCTCTTTATCTTAACATCTAAGCCTAAAATTCACATTTTGAGAAGATTCTGAATAGACCACCTTTTCATGGTGAAAGCTCTTCTCCTAACATGGAATTTGGATTCCTTCCGCATTTATGTTCTCAGTCTTTAAAGTAAACTCTCCAGCTTTTTGAGCAACCAAGAGATGAAATAAACAAGGCAAAACACAATCCCTCTTTTTCTTTACATCTGAGAGTTAGGAAAAGGGAGGGGGTACAGAAGGGTGTAAGTCATGTGACCCAGATTGTCCAATAGTAAAGTTTCTTCCTGTTGCTATGGCATCTCTCAGGCTAAGCTCTCCATTACTTTTCAGAAATAGAGTTCTTGTTTATAAATGACATATTTTTACTCTCACCTCCTGGTCCTCTGTTTCTACGAAGTCATTGTTCCAACTCACAAATTACGAATTTAGAAGTCAGTGTTTCATAAAGAAATACAAAATATTTACCATTCCTCTACTTTTCTCTCAGTGGGTCTATCTGCAGTAAATTTACAACAAATGTGACGGGTCAAACCAGTAGGCTATCTTGGAAATAGTCTTGAGAATTTTCTGAGGAAAAGAACATTTTGAACAAAGTTGAACGAAAGACTTTAGAACAGAGGTTAACCTGATGTCATTACAATGACATGAGTGTAATGCTGAAATGAGCAGGAAAGTGCTCAAATTGTGTAGAAAAATGAAGAAATAAACATAAAGAGTTTAGAGATCCTCCTTCATGATGTACCTACTATCATTCAAGGAAAGAAGAGTGAACCAGAGTGAAAGGCAGGTGCTGCATTTTAAAGAATATTTTGTTATATGTTGGTAAGCTAGTAAACCACTGTGCTAACTGACATGAATAATCATGCCTTCGCAGATTGCTGTTTGAGCTCATCCCTTTTTCTTTCACGGAGATACCCTAGCGCTCCTGATGAATTGTTAGCAAGCACTGCAGAAGACCATGTTCCTGAAATACTGAGATGAGAAAGAAGAGACCCAAGTCCACAGAGAACCTTGCAGAAATTCTCTTGTTTTCCCACAGTTCACTTGAATTGGAATTAAAATTCTGAGACACATCTGGAAGATTTGGGTGTTACCATCTACCAGTGGAAATAATCTAATCAAAGTACACTTGGAAATGATGATGCAGAACAAAAATCAGATCTTACTGTTTTACTTCCCCTATAATCCATGCAAATGGGAATAAATATAAGATCGATGTGTACACACACACACACACACACACACACATATATATACCCGTTACATGTCTGTTGTTTGGCTAGATAAGTACCATAGCGTCGGATACAGGAAAAAAGAAAAACAGAAAGATACACAAAATTATGAGCCAACAATTATTCAACCCAAGAATACACTTCCGTTATTTTAAAAATATAAACCCCTCAAAAACAGAATTATGGGTGTTTTTCGCTTTCTGTTGTAATTTTCTATATTTTTTACATTTTAGTAATGACCTAGACCAGTTTTATTATCAGGGAAAATGCTGTAGATACCTTTAATAATGATCTTCCCTCCAGTTAGCCATATTTTTAGCTAGGATACTAATTAATCATATACTTAGAAGAATAATATAATCCTGAAAAGCTGTAAGAAAATCAATTTTTCAAAAATATATTTCTCAAGTACTCAAAAGTGGCTTTCTCTTTTAAGAAAACACTGTCATGAATATTCCTATAAAATTTTGCAACAGCTAACTTGATTAAATAATTGTCTTAAAATCAGCGATGATATGCACCCATTAGTCAGTAAGGAGTAGGAAAACATTGTCAGTGAGTGTACATTGGTGAACACTTTCTGGATAGCAAGTTGGCAATAATGATCAACATTTCAAATGCCCATATCTTATCATTCAATGATTCCACTGCTTAAAATTATTATTAATAAGTCTCACAAAGATATGTATTATAGCACTGTTTTTAATAGCAAATATCCGGAAATTATTTGAAATAAAATACTCATCCACAGAAGACATTATCTATAAGCTAGAGTTTCTATTCCTAAAATATAAATTGTTAAAAAGAACAAGCTGTGTTTATGGGTGTTGATGTGGAAAACTTATAAGTGAACAAAGTAAGGGTGAAAATAGTGTATGCGATAAGATCTCATTTAAGAACATTTAAAAGAAATAGGGGCACCTGGGTGGCACAGTCAGTCAAGTATCCAACTCTCGGTTTGGCTCAGGTCATGATCTCAGGGTCATGAGATTGAGCCCCCACGACAGGCTCCATGCTCAGCGGGGAGTCTGTTTGATGTTCTCTCTGCTCCTTCCCCTACTCTCTCTCTCTCTCAAACAAATAAATAAATATTTTTTAAAAAGAACATTTAAAAGAAATAGAATATACAGAGATAAAAAATACATATAACACTATATGCCAGTTTGAACATTTCTTTTTTCTGAAATGAATCCCATAAATTATTGATGGTGGTTTTCTTTATGAAAAGGAATGGCAAGGAGAGAAATTAGGAAGAAAAACTTCAGTATTTTTTAAATTAACCCTTTATATTTTACTTAAGTCTTTTCTTATACATGCCTTTTATTGAATATGCAGCAACTACAAATATTTAAGCATTTAAAAACAGAAGTTTATAAAACCGAGAAACCATATGTGGCTTTGGTGAATATGAATATATATTCACTTACCTACATAAATATGTGAATAATATGTGTATGTGAGTATATATATGAGAATTATGTACAGATAATCTATATATAAAGGTGTATGCATGTAGATATATGAAATACACAGAGGTATCGTTCTCTTATTGAATTAATTATGTCACCAGCTCATGTTTAATTTAATTTTTTAAATTTCCCTACAAAGAACTCATTTTCATGCAGTTTCCTTCCAAGAAAAAGCAATGTCTAGCTCTGCACAGGGAAAAGTATCTGGATGAATGTGCCAAGGGTTAAATATATAATGGAAATTAATTATTATCTCCCCCACATTTTATTAATCTGGATGTTTTCTCGCTTGAGAACACATGAGGTGCTGAATTTATGGTATACAATCCTGTTTCAGAGAATAAAGCATCTTAGATTATATCCTTTTTAATTCATTGAAGTATAATGGATAATAAATTATTTAGTTTAATTAAAACCTCTTTATCAGATGGGCATTAACCCATGACATTGTTATGCACAACTGGTGTTCTACAGAAGGCATCATTTCCAATTCTCTTCTCATTTCATTCACGGATTCCTTTAATTGCATTTCAAATTACATCTATTTCCACAAAGTCATACTATAAACCCATCAGACACTTGTGCCTACTCCTTTACCTTTGGAATTAAAAACCCCTCTCTTCTGTTTGCTTTAAAATGCATCCTTTTCCCTTTGGATTTGAATAGAGAAACCAAGGAACCCTGAAAAATGGTATTTACAGGGTTTAAAATAGACTGGCCTGGTTTGAATCCCAGCTCTCCCTATGGAAAAATAACTTACTTTCCCAGAGACTCAGTTTCTTTTCTTGTCTATAATATGAAGTTAGTAATAGTCGTGGGTTTTTTTTTAAGACAATGAGGTTATACATATAAAATAGCACATTTCTCGGCACCTGGTAAAGTAAGTTTGATACAATCTTAATTACTTTAATCAGTTTTGAGTCAATGTCTTGAGATGAATTTTCATTTAGGCATGGGAAGATAGAGGGAGGACGTGGTGCAAATATAGCCTTTTAACACTAGAACTTCAGGCTCAGAGTTTGGAGACTATACTGGAACATATTTAGGATTCTGGCATCAACGTTTAATTTCCATTGAGCATGAGATTCTCTGCATTCTCAAGAGCCCATTTCCTCTCTCTCTTCCCACCCCTTACAAGTCCATTACATTCTCAATTTCAATATCATTTTAAATTGTCTTTTTTTCATTGAAGTAGAGTTGGCACACAATGTTACATCGGTTTCAAGCGTACAACATAGTGATTATTCAACAACTGTGTGTATTATGCTATGCCTAGTTGCCTTAATTTTTAAATGTTGTCAGATTCCTATACTCTTCATTGAAGTATTGTAGGAAAGACAAAGAAATTAACTGGATCAAGGTGTACAAGAGTCTATAAGGCAAGAGAAATAAGTATTTTACTAAAGATTTTGTGGGAAGGTAGGGAAAAGAATTACTATACATACTACAAGGCAAAATATATTATTGAATTTCTCATAAAAATGTATCTTTTTTTTCCCCAATGCCTTTCTTCTCTTTAACAATCTCATCTCTCTCCTTTCCCTTCCTAAAATGGTCTAGGAAGAAAAAAATCTATTTCTTCCTCTTCGCTGTTCAGTGCCCCATTGAGTAAAATAAAGTTCAATAATTGCCTAAAAGCACATCATCTGCTCTTTTCCTCAAGCACATGACTTGGGGCTCGTCAGAGTGATGGCACTGGGCACAGCTGTATATTTAACTATTTGAGGGTACGGAACTCGCATGCCTTTATTCTCTCCTCTTCCCTCTTGGGGAAAATTCTATCCTAAGTTTTGTTTCCCTTGTTTACATAAACTTGAATATTTTAAAAAAATGACTCTCGGGGTACCTGTCTCAGTGGGTTAAAGCCTCTGCCTTTGGCTCAGGTCATGATCCCAGGGTCCTGGGATGGAGTCCCACACTGGGCTCTCTGCTCAACAGGGAGCCTGCTTCCCCCTCCCCCTCTGCCTGCCTCTCTGCCTACTTGTGACTTCTCTCTGTCAAATAAGTAAATAAAATCTTAAAAAAGAATGACTCTTACTCAGTCTATAGTCTCATAGTCAAATGCCTGACTACCACCGTGCAAAGAGACTTCTTAATTTCAGAAAATGTGGGACTAGTAACAACAGTGATGATGATTAGGGTAAAGGTGGTAGGAAATAAAGAATAAAGACAAGAAGACCAAGAAGGAAGCAGGACCCAGGCACGATCTCTCTTAAACTTGACAACTGTAGGAGTATGTGTTGTGTTTATGTCTCCGAGAGGGGGGAATCTGAGTCTTAGAGAGGCAAATCCACACAACCAATGTTTACCTAAGGTGCGCTCCAGTCCAAAGTCCAGGCTCCTAACAAATTATATGTTACACTGACTCCTTATGATACAAAAAATAATAATAATAAAAAATAAAGTAAAATAAAGATTGTTGCCCGGAAACTGTTCCCATTTGCTTCACTTTTCTGTTTAGCAAACATCCTTTGTCTGGCCTATGATATATCAGATACCAAGCTAATGCAGTGAAATTTACTTTATTTTATTTTTAAGATTTTATTTATTTATTTGAGAGAGAGACAGAGATAATGAGAGAGAGAGAGCATGAGAGGAGAGAGGTCAGCGGGAGAAGCAGACTCTCCACTGAGCAGGAAGCCCGATGCAGAACTCGATCCCAGGACTCCAGGATCAGACCTGAGCCAAAGGCAGTCGCTTAACCAACTGAGCCAGCCAGGCACGCTCTAGTGCAGTGAAATTTTTTTAAAGTGGATCTTACTAAGTCAAGCAGAGAGAGTCAATTATCATATGGTTTCACTTATTTGTGGAGCATAACAAATAACACGGAGGACATGGGGAGATGGAGAGGAGAAGGGAGTTGAGGGAAATTGGGGGGCAGATGAACCATGAGAGACTATGGACTCTGAAAAACAACCTGAGGGTTTTGAAGGGGCGGGGGATGGGAGGTTGGGGGAGCCAGGTGGTGGGTATTATGGAGGGCACGCATTGCAGGGAGCACTGGATGTGGTGTAAAACTATGAATTCTGTTACGCTGAAAAGAAATGAAATTTAAAAAAAAAATCCAGTAGGGGAGAAAAAAATAAAGTGGATCTTACTTATATTTTTCCTTTTTTTTTTTTTAATTTTATTTATTTACCTGACAGAGAGAGAGAGATCACAAGTAGGCAGAGAGGCAGGCAAAGAGAGAGGAGAAAGCAGGTTCCCCGCTGAGCAGAGAGCCCGATGTGGGGCTTGATCCCATGACCCTGAGATCACGACCTGAGCCGAAGGGAGAGGCCTTAACCCACTGAGCCAGCCAGGCGCCCCTCCTTTTTTTTTTTTTTTAAATTTACTTATTTGTCAGAGAGAGAGGGAGAGAGAGCGAGCAAGCACAGGCAGACAGAGTGGCAGGCAGAGGCAGAGGGAGAAGCAGGCTCCCTGCCGAGCAAGGAGCCCGATGTGGGACTCAATCCCAGGACGCTGGGATCATGACCTGAGCCGAAGGCAGCCGCTTAACCAACTGAGCCACCCAGGCATCCCTATATTTTTCCTTTTATCCTGTTTACCTGTCTTGTCCAAAAAACATGTTGTTCCTTTTGCTGAATTAACTGGGGCTTTTTAAGATTTTATTTATTTGACACAGAGAGAGAGAAAGCACAATGAGAGGAAGTAGCAGAGGGAGAGAGAGAAGCAGACGCCTGTGGAGCCCGATGCAGGACTCGATCCCAGGACGCTGGGATCATGATCTGAGCCAAAGGCAGATGCTTAACTGACTGAGCCACCCAGGTGTCCCTAATTGTCTTATTTTATTGTTTTTGTTACTGTTTTGGTGACAGGAAAAAATGAAGATGGTACAAATCAGATCTCAACGATTATTTATTTCTTCATCATAAAGTATCTAGACTTTGTCCACTTATCCATCAAGTCCTCTCTTCTTTCCACCGTTCAATCTGCAATTTCAAGTGGATCAGAGGGCTCTGAAGAGATGATAAGATTTCTCCATCGCAGTGGCTCTGACAGTGAATGCAAATTATAGCCCTGTGATGTTTGCAGGAGTTGGTAGAGGTGGGTTATGCCCAACTACTTGCCTGGGGAATTCTTATGCATGGGAATAGCTCTGGGGGAAAAGAAAAGGAATTTCATCTACCTTTTCATGCCATCACATAAAACTTCATTACTTATCTAATTTTATCCTTGCAGCAGCCCTGTAAAATAGGTGTTATTAATATTATTAGATATTAGATATGATATTAAATATTAGGTACTATTAGATATTAGATATGTTATTAGATATGAAAACACAACTGGAGAGACTAAAGGATGGACCAAAGGTCTCAGAGCTAGGAAGTGGGAGATGCAGGTCTCAAGCCAGATTTTCTCACTCTACCCCAACATGTATGGCTTCTCTTTAAAATAACACGATAGGACCTTGTCTCTATACCATAAAATTGTGCACAATGGTACAGTTTATTACTTACAGGCATAGCAGGAGTTCTTTATATCATGGAGTTGTAAACTAAATTTTCTCCATCCCCTAAAAGAACACTCTTTTCACTTACGCCTGCAATTCGTCTTGCTGTACAACAGAACATGTCTGTTTTGTTTGCCACCATGGATCCTGCACCTGGTCTAGTGCCTGCTACATAGGAGATACTCAAGTATTTCCTAAAAGCATGGGTGAAAGAATGATGGATAAGCAGCACATGGTTAAGTTATTAGCCATACTCACTTTAGCATAAATTAATTCCAGTTTTTTCCCCCTTGAATCACTTCTCATTTCCAGGGTTTGAAATTGAAAGCAGAGAGAAACAAAACAAAACAAAAGGATGAGTTTGAGGAGCTCTGACTTGGGAGCTCACTGGGGGTTCCCACAGCAGCCTGGGGGCTACAGATTCTCAAAGAACAAAACCCATATGCTGAAACAAACAAAAGGAAAGACACAAATAAAGGCATGCAAAGGTCTTAGGGGTATGGGGAAAACATGAACCTAAGTGCCATGACTGGATAGCAGTTGGTCAACACAAAGATAATGGAAAGATTAAGTCGAGGGTGCAGAGGAGGGTTTGTTTGTTTTTTAAAGTTCCACCTGAGTAAAACCTGTTCTCTGTTAAAAACAAATACAAATCTTCTCTGAAAAAATATGTTCTTGATTTAAACCCAAATTTCCCAGTTTAAGATCAAACATATATGAGTCTAGAACCAAAGACCACAAAATATGGGGAAAAAACCCCCACAAGGGTAAATGTCAGTATAAGCTATAGACAGCAGAACTGGCCTCCAAAAATGTCATATAATAGAATTATGAAATATATCATAAGATCACTTTGCAGGTTACATGCACTTCTATGTTTAATGTGACATTGTTTACAACAGCCGACTTACGGAAACAGCCCAAGTGTCCAGTGTCTAACAATGGATGACTGGATAAAGAAAATCTGAAATATATCAGATATCAGAATGATATATATCAGATTTTCTTTATAATATATATTATATGTAATATGTTATATTATATATAATATTAATATAATCATATTTAAGATATAATTAATATTGTATATTAACATAAAATATATAATGTGCACATATTATATATTTTATATATAAATCTAAAGAAAATCTGATATATATTATTCAGCCATAAAAAAGAATGAAATCTTGCCATTTGCCACAAGCATGGGCCCAGAGAGTATAATGCTAAACAATGTAAATCAGTCAAAGACTAATACCATATGATTTCACCTCTATGTGGAATTTAAGAACAAAGCAAATGAACAAAGGAAAAAAGAGACAAAACAAAATACAGACTTTTAACTATAGAGAACAAAGTGATGGCTACCAGTGGGGAGATGAGAGGAGGACTGAGTGAAATAGATGAATGGGATGGAGAATGCACTTAACCTTGTTGAGGACTGAGCAATATACTGAATTGTTGAATTACTATATTGTACACCTGAAACAAATCTTTTTTTTAAAGATTTATTTATTTATTTGGGGGAAGTAGGGGCAGAGAGAGAGGGAGAGAGAAACCTAAGCTGACTCTGCATTGGGCGTAGAGCCTGACCCCAGACTCCGTCTCACGACACAGAGATCACAGCCTGAGCCGAAACCAAGAGTCAGAGGCTCAACTGACTACGCCATCCAGGTGCCCCACCCGAAACTAATTTATCACTCTACCTTAACTACACTGGAATTAAAATTTAAGAAAAAGTTAAAAAAAAAAAACTTTGCAAAAAGTTTTAATTAAATATATGAATAATAGAAAGAATAGGCCAGTAAGAGAATCAGATATCGCCAAGCAGAATCAGAATAGAAAGGAAAAAATATAAGGATTTCAAAAATTGGAAAAAAGTCATTGGAATTGGGGACGGTGGGAAGAGGGGTTATCCATTAAATTAGTTCAGAACCAAAACAAAGAAAGAAAGAAAAATGACTAGGGGAGAGGAAAATCTGAAATAATTACTCAAAACGCAAGCCAGGGGTAAAAGTTATAAAAAAGAGGTTAAAAGATATTTCATCTGAGCCCCAGAAGGACAGAAGAGAGGGAAGGTGGGTAAGAGTGTTTTGAGAGTGAGTAACGTATTTTCAAAACAAGGAAAGCAATCAGAGCAAGTAAATGCAAAGAAACCGCACTTAGACACATTACAGGGAAACTGAAGAAACCTAAATATGAGAAAATTGCCTTAGCAGTCAGAGTAAGAAGACAGACCCAGATCAAGGAAAGAATTATCCTGACAGCTTCTCTAAAGCAACAAGAATCTTACAAAGAAACAAGGTAACTCTCAACTAATGTAGCCCATACCATGCAAAATTATATTTCAAGAACATAAGTTGAAATAAAGTCATTTTTATATAAACAAAAACAAGGAAATTATACTGTAAGCAGGCTTTTATTAAAGAAAATTCTAAAGAGTATACTTAAAAACACTACATTATGCTTTAAATTATCTCCTGGAAGGGAGGTCTGAGGTGCAGAAAGAATGGATACAAAGACGGATAAAGGCAGGTGTACTTAAACATTCCACGTGAAGTAATAACAATAATGTCTAATTCACTGGGTTAAATGATGACAATAACACACTGAACAGAGGCCTATTTTTGTAAGGGTATAAATCAGGGTTTAAATACTATAAATTCCTTTAATTATTTGGCAAGGACTATGACATTACATTTTGAGTCAGGATAGAATATATAACTTCCAATACAAAAGACACACAAAAACATTAGAATAATGAGACAAAGGAATAATGACACATTTTGTCAATAGCAGAAACAAGGAAAATGAAGAAGCTTATAAAAATTGGAACCAGACCGGTCGTGGTCTGTTAAGCATCTGACTCTTGGTTTTGGCTCAGGTCATGATCTCAGGGTACAGGACTGAGCCCCACGTTGGGCTCTGTTCTCAACACAGCCTGCTTGAGATTCTTCCTCTCCTTCCCCCTCTGCCCCTCCTTCTGCTCTTTCTCCCTGTACCAAGTAAATAAATGTATCTTTAAAAATGGGACCAGACTGATGCCAAAAATCACTATGACAAATACAAGTCCGAGTAGACTAATCCATACCAGAATGTACAGGAAATGGTTTTTAAATCCAAACACACACACACACACACACACCAAACCCTGAAAACCAGACATAATTATAATTCAATTTTTCCAAGAGATTGTGGTATCTAAGGAGAAATTCTTTCAAACTGTTCATGGATGGCACAAAATGGAAATTGTGGTTCAAATCCAAATAGAAACCAACACTGGACCTTTATTAAGGAATCAACACCATTCTTTCTATTAATTAAAATACGAATCACACAACTCTATTAACTAGCACGCCTATACCACAGAATGAGACAGCTAAGGCACAGAACCATCAGGAAAGTTACTCCAGGGAGCAACGGAGCCGGCTTTCAACCCACAGCCTGACTGCAGAGCCCGGGTGTGAATCCCATCTGCTTTGCTGCCTCCATTTTTGTTTTATGCATTTGCCATAAAGTTCAAAGCCAAGCCATACACACAGGGCAGGGAGGTGGGATGGAATCAGAAATTACCCTTCTCGGTTGAATGTGGAGCTTCAGAGACTCAAAGAAACCAGCTCACTGTGGTGCAGCAATAAATAAACCACATGCCTTGACTCTCACCACTGTGCCCAGCTCTGTGTGATGGAAGGATACATACCCTGGTTACAGACCGTCCTGAGCGGTGACATTAACCCACATTCTCTGCGTGTAAGGTGCTCCCCTAGTGTGGTTAACAGAAATCCACTTCGTCTGTCTCTCTCTCTCCCTTCCTGAGCCCCATTTCCAATAGCTCAGCCCCTGCCATGTATAAGGGGATGGTGAACACGGACGGTCAAAAGGGGACACCATCCTGGTCACCAAGCCCCAGTGAAGACAGACACAGCCTTGAAATTCTCTTAATATTCCAGACCGCCCCCCCGCCCCACTTGCTTCCAGGTGCTCAATGCAACTGGTGGGATTGAAACAGTGTGGCTTAACTGGGTTCATTTTCAGAGCACCAGAAGGTCTTGTCTTGATCCTGGACAAGCCTGACAGGGTAGCACAAGTGAGAAATTGTTTTCAAAGACACATACGAATTTATCAATATGTTGTCTAGGATGAAGTGTGTTTTCAGAGGTAGCGGTTTAGATGGGATGGGGCAAAAGGTTGAGGGCTCCGAAAGTGGAGAGGAAAAGCATAAATAAGAAACCAAGAACATGATTTACAATTCCTTTTTTCAATCACATCTTTTTTCACATTCTTTGCCTCAGATAATAGGAATTGAACATTCATCCCATCCCCATTGCAGAGGTAGGTTTGGTTTGGTTTTCCCTTGTTTTTTTTTACCTTAAGTAGACAAATTCAAACAGAATTAGATTAATTACCAGGAAGAGCTTTTCAATATGCCCCCTCTCTCTGCCAGCCCACACTGTAAACTTGGGCAACTGTTTCCATTCCCTGTTTCCTTCCTTCCTCTGTTCACTCTGCATTTTTCCAGTGATCACTATGTCTCTCTATTTCCCTCTGCCTCTATGGCTCATGGTCCAAGTCTGGTTTTCCCATCCATGTTTTTTTCCCAAATTAATCACAGTATCGCTTCCTTAAATGGAACCTGCTCTCTGCTCAATATGGAGCACTTTCTGAGCTAGTGCTTCAGGAAGAGAGAGCGAGGGGAAGATACCCTGGGTGTGAGTGAGTTCCTCAAAGCAGGTTTTCAATATTCTTTTGCTAAGGCCCACACTTATCATAATAATGGCTGTCTCCTTTAATAATTTTCATTGAATGATAATTTTAATATAAATATGGGTTGTCACATAGTGATCACTCAACCATCAGCCAGGCATCTGCTAAACTCATTATACATTTATTTTATTTAATTCTCACAGACATTGTGTGATTCTTATTTTTCCCATCTGATAAATGGATTCGAAGCCTGGATTCAAACTCAGAATCACCAAATCCCCTTATCAATGAGATGCAGAAGACATGGCTAGATCGGATGGCCAGTAGGTGCTTTGGAACTTCAACATGACTGAGCACTTACTACATGCTAGGCATTGGGCAAGCGGCTTCTGGTGTGATGTCATCAAGACACATCACTATTGGGGTGCCTGGGTGGCTCAGTGGGTTAAAACCTCTGCCTTCGGCTCAAGTCATGATCCCAGAGTCCTGGGATCGAGCCCCATATCAGGTTCTCTGCTCAGCGGGGAGCCTGCTTCCCCCCCCACCATCTGCCTGCCTCTCTGCCTGCTTGTGATCTCTGTCTATCAAATAAATAAATAAAATCTTTAAAAAAAATAAAAAAGACACATCACTATTACTACAAGCTTGGGAGGGAGGTATTACTATATCCAAGTGTAATACCTGAGCTAACTAAGGCTAAATTACTTAACATGTTAAGAAACTTGAGCAAAGCACACAGCTAATCAGTACTAGAAGTGGAACCAAAACCCAGGTGTGTCTGATTCCAAGTTCATCTCTCAGTGGGTGGGGAAGACAGCCTTGACATGGGCCCCAGGGATCCACATCTCCTGTATTCACACCTGTGTGTCATCTTCTCATCTCCAGTGTGGACTGGACTGGCTGATTCCCTTCTAACAAATAGAACATGGCAAGGTTATGGAATGCCGCTGCAGAAAGACCATGACTTCCATTTCCCTCTCTCCTTCTTTGTTTCTCCCTCTCCCTACCTCACTTGGAGTGGGCAGGGAAACAAGTTTCCACATCATGAGTAGCTCTACAGAGAGGTTCACATGCCTGGAATGAATGAACCCAGCTAACAGAGAATCTAAGACCTGCCAAGGGCCCCAAGAGTCAGCTTCATAATGACTTTTCTAAGACCTGCCCAGTGAGTGAACTTGAAAGTAGATCTTCCGCCAAGCCAACCTTGAGAAATTCATAGCTTCAACCAACACCTTGATTGCTGTTTTATGAGACACTCTGAACTACAGATACCCACTAAGCTCTGCCTAGATTCCTGACACACAGAAACCAAAATAATAATTGATACATGTGGCGGTGGGTGGGCAAGGGATAGAGTTGGGAATGGCAATGTATTGTAGAAGGTGTCCATCCCTTTCTATTAGAAACTCTATATTCAATCCCTTCTGGAGCAATTCCAGCTTTGAATGATCAAAGCCCCAATAATCAAATGAATGAATGACTATTGTATATTCATTTAGGCTCACTAGGTTTCTATCAAAATCCTTCTTTTTAAAGGTAATAGTTATTAGTTTTATATAGTCACATAAGACGTACATGAAGATAACCAACCATCAGCCCACCACCCTGCTAATATTTTGGGCAGACTCTTTTGGTCATTTTTGCAGTATAATTATCTATATCTATTCAAAAAAATTATAATCCTCTTATAATACTATTTTATAACTTGTGTTTCAACAGTATTTTTCCATTTAATTTTTAAACATTTCTGTATTTTATTAAATGTTCTATTGTAAGTCTAACACCTCTGGAGGAGGTAAGGTTTAGAGTAAACAAATCAGTTTAATCAATTCTACATGCTGCCTGAGCTTAGCCTCAGAGAACAGAGTTCTGAATTTTTGGAGAAGCGATGTCAAAAAGTAGGAAATTTCAAGTTAATAAACTTATTTGAACTACTGCAAGATAGATTCTGTGTTCTGTTACTAATACTTAGTATTTATTGAGCAAACTTAACAGAAATAATTTACCATTTGTTCAATACTATGTCAAAAGTAATCTATTCAAAAATTGAAATGATATCTGATTCACTGTGCCCTTATTTATTTATTTATTTTTGATTTAAGTTTGTGGTCCTGCCCTGCTCTGCAATCACATGAGCTGGACTACAAGCTAGTCATACTTTTTATATAACCAAGACGAGTTTACTGTGAACTTCTGAGAGAAAGTGTCCAATAAGAAGCAGGTGACCAAAACCCAGGGAACCAAAACAATAGATTTTGAATGAGCTAAGTTTTGGTTTATTCTTTATTTTTAAATTAAAGAACAGCATAGAAATAGCCTTGAATTGCATCTTGTTTTAAATAAACCAATATTGAAGTAAAAAAAAAAAAAAAAGAACCAGGTGACCAAAAATGACTTTTAGGTGTTGTCAAGAAGATGATCAAATTTTATTTTTAAAAGAATAAATATAAAAATTAAGGTATTAACATGTCACTATTTGGAGTGCTATCTTTTGAAAAGGAAGGCAGATGTTGGCACCTGCCCAAGCATATTGATCCAGCGGACCTCTCTAGACTATTATCCGAAGCATACAGTCATGCAGAATTCTAGGTAATCACACCTAAGAGTATTATATCTATTTTAGTAGACATATAAAGGATTGCCAGACAATGAGATCCGTAGGCTTGACCTCTCTGAGATTAAATTGGGGAGAGGGTAAAGGGGATGTTCATTTGAGACATACATTACTCCTGGGAAATATAAAGTTTCTTCTAGAGAAACCATGGGTTAAGAAGTGGTGCACATACTAGATTAAAAATGCTAGGTTAAGGCTTGCCTCCAAAAACAGCAGAAATTCTAAGACAGACTGTTTGGAGGACCGAACACTGTCAGTACCACTTTCATTTATCTTTCCTGCCAACCTCCATTTTTCCTTTCAAATCAAAAGCTAAAGTAAGACACACATTTGGGGGAAAGTTGTCAAAATTCATTTTATGGAAATGTACTACTCACGAGGATCCTTTGATCAGCAGCAGCATCTTTTGAAATTGAAATTGAATAGATTATATGGTGATCTGCCTCTTCTCTCCTCTGAATTCAGCTGGAAATAAATTGGAAATGCACGTGAAAAATACAAACTCCTTTTCAGTTTGAGCTTTCTTAATATTGGTTTTACCCCTTCTTTGAGCAAGAGATGTCAAAAGCTACTGACAAGTGTGGCTCCTGGAATTCTCTACAGAAAGATGGGCATGCTTAGTGGTGAAGAAATCATATTCACAAATTGTTCATTTAGAATGTGTAATTAAACTAAAAACTTGGGGTTTCCGGGAAATGTAGATTCTAGGACTAATTCATGTAGAGCTTTTAAAGAGTTACAAAGTTCCCTCTGGCTTTGGTAAATCCACATCTAGCAATGAGCCATTTGGGGGGTTCCAATGACAGAAACATAAATTGAACTAGATTTAAAAATTAAATAATTGAAAAAGTCTTGGAGGCTGGGCCTCCCTTTCAGTCCAGATAGTCTAGGATTTAAATAGTATTAGAAGTTGATCTGAGAGTCTCTTCTTTCTCCCCCTCACTCCCTCCATCTTGAGCTTTTTTTCTCTTTTGTTATACTTCCTTCTATCTTATGGCTACCCGGGCTCCAAAGTCACACTGGCCACAGCTCTTGCTATTAAAATAAGCATGCCTCCTTCTCAGTAGCTCCCCACAAACACCATGGTGGAGCTCAGGCTACCGGGACCACTCTGGGTCATTGGCCCATCCCTGAACCAGCCAGAGTCATCCTGGATGAGAACAGGCCAACTGGACAGTTTAGTCAGGTACCCATGCCTGGAGACTGCGGAGGGAACAGAAGAGTCATTCACACGTGAATCATGTGGAGTGGGATGAGGGACAGGTGGGTCTACAAAAGAAAAACCTGAAGGGGTGTTGTAGGACATAAAATCTGAGCAGGAAAAAGCAACAGATGTCCACTATGCTGCCCACCACCAAAACTTCTGTTAAGAAGCAAGTCTTTTTGTTGTTGTTGTTGTTGTTTAATAAAGTCAAAGGGTATTTTTAAATTCCTCATTAGGTTTGAAAGTGCTGTGATGCCCCCCTTTTATCAAAAGTGATGAGAAAATCCAAATTAAGAAAAATAATTGGTAGACATTTATCACAGATGGCAAACTCTAAGTGTAGCCTGGCATGATTTTTACTGCCAGCATATGTAACACCAAAAACTGGACGAATCACTGAAACTGATTCCTATCATCCATCTGATTGGCAGTGAAAAACAATTTGACCAAAATCTGTGATGTGCTTGAGGAATGATTCTGTGAAGAAGAAGAAAAAAGAGAGAGAGTGTCAGATGAATGTTCTCCAGCTGCAGCTATGGGACCAGAGGAGAGCTGTGGTGCACAGTAAATACATAAATTCCTTCTCCAGAAATAATCCTTTAGAATCCCTAGAGCTTGGCTTTGAGACACCTGGGGCTGCTAGTGCAAGGGACACCCAGGTATCCTCGAAGCTCAGACAATTCAATCCTGGAAAGAAGCCCTCCATGGCATGACAAAACTACTTCGACACGGTCCTTGTAGAGAAGTCATTTGATTTATGTGGGGGCTTCTAAGCTGAATAATGGCTCTAGTCTCTAGACCGAACACTGAAAAGGCCATTGGCAAAGGATGGTGACGAGTTGAGCCATGTCTTCTTGGTCACGTCTCTAATTTAACACCCATCTGCGGAAACAATTACAACTGCAAATGAACAGATGGCCCTGTCCATGTACACATAAATGACTGATCCCAGAAAACATGAGTTTTATAAAATAATTACAGGGATCCCCCGCTATCCACAGGTCCGTTTTGTGCCACTTCAACTTTGACAAAAGACTTACATCAGTACCTGTTTTTGCTAAGAAAAGAACCCCACAAAGGATTTTGGCTTTCACGTGAGGGTAACTGCTTCTTTGCTTTGCACCATCTTGGGGTATACAAGGGTTCACAGGGACATCCTACTTTTAGGGAGCAGGTCAAACCTATATGTGCAAAAATATTAACTGGATAAAAGTTAATACACACAATCCTTTTCAACTTGTAAACCTGTACTGTCGTGTAGTCAATCAGTATTTATTGAGTACCTACTGTGCGCCAAATCATGAAGTCTTAGCCATTCATAAGACAAAGACTCGGGATAAACCAGTAACAAAATAAATAGCATGATAACTTCAGAGAGTGTTAAGGGCTCTGAAGAAAAATGTACAGGTTCATGTGAAAGACAGGCAAGGCGTGAAGACATTACCTGTCATCTTAAGACAAGGAAAGAGCAGGGAACCTGGTCATGATCCCAAGGTCCTGGGATTGAGCCCCATGTTGGCCTCCAGACTCAGTGGGGAGTCTGCTTCCCCCCTCCCTCTGCCCTTCCCCCTGCTCATGCTCATGCTGCTCACTCTGTCAAATAAATAAATAAAATCTTAAAAAAAAAAAAAGAAAAAAAAAGAATGAGCAAATGCCAAGGCCTGCCTGGGGAACATGCTGAAAGAAATAAATGCATTTTCTTTCTTTAATTGCCTTTATTTTGAAATAAGAGAAAAAGACTTTCAGTGGATTTCTTTTTTTAACCTAAAGCTTTTTCTACCTAGACCTTTAGAGCTTTAAAATCTTGAAGTTTTGTCCTTTTCCACCCACATGCAGGTCACATTTATCAGTCTGTAGATGGCCTCCTTCTGTGTCAGAATGTAAACTCCTCGAGTTCAGGGTTTCTTCATTACTATATGTTAACTGTTATATTCCCAGACCTTAGCAGTGCTCACCATATATGTAGTTTCAAGTATCTATTAACTGAATAGGATTTAAGCATCAAATATTTGCAAAGTGGTTAAGAAACCTAAAACCTTGCTTGGTGGTACATGGTCAAGAGTGTTCAATTGACAAAAGAGAAAGACAGAAAAGAGGAGAATCAGTGCTGTTAAGTTTTGTAGAATCAGAGCATGTTGCAGGATTTGGGGAATCTTGGCACTAAGACTGACTAGAGGTGAGCCACCCATGTGCTCAATGATATAACTTTCCAACTTTTCACGTGCTAGTATAAACCCCCAATGATAGAACTTTCCAATTTTTCATCAGAAAACATGGTTTTTGTTTTTTAACCACTTTATGCTATTTGATATCTCAGAATGTTTTCATTCAACAGACATTTGAGCACCATCTGTATGTTGGACCTTTGTAAGCCCTAAAAATACAACAGTTAACAAAAGAGTGAAAAAGGATCCCTGAATTCAAGTTTACATTCTGATGCAAAACTAGACTTGTTTGCAGACTGGCAAATGTGTCCCTCATAATTACACGGAGGAGCAGATGCAAGCTAATTGTGTGGGTTTTTTTATTGCCCTGGGTGCCCCATGGGTTCCCCCACCATCACTGCCACCTACTCCTGAGCCCAAGCTGGAAATAACTCTTGCTACATCTCTCTCTTTAAGGCTTATGTCACCATCCAGAAAAACTCTCATGAACAAAGGATGCTCTTAGGTCTCAAGTTGGGTTCTCTGAAGATCAGTGGGAAAGTGATCCACTAAGAAGTATTCCTGGAAAACATGGGTCAACAAGTGAAGAAACTGGATTGGGAATGGAAGGAGCCAAGAAATGGGGAACTAGCAAGCAAAGGCCAATAATAGGTGACCTTCATTCGGCCCTGCAGGGAAATCTGATGCAGTACAGGTCACATCTGAATCACTGCAATGGGACAAGGCAGTCCGACCTTGGTACCATCAGTCATTGGTTGAAGGTTGGCCCCAGGAGCATTCCATTCCCTCTATACTCAGGCAGAACAGGTGATGGGACCAGATATTGGTGTGCAAAACCATGGTTAAAGAATCCAAGGGGTTAAGTGCAGAGTATGGACCTTATATCCTTCAGCAGTGGTTCTCAAAGTGAGAACCCAGACCAATAGCATCCAAAATCACTTGTTAGAAGTACAGACTCTGGGGACCCAGCCAAGACCTAAAGAATCAGAAATTTTGGAGGTGAGAAACAGCCGCCATAAGTTAAGGAACACT
Organism: Mellivora capensis; assembly: GCA_004024625.1. Lineage (NCBI taxonomy): Eukaryota > Metazoa > Chordata > Mammalia > Carnivora > Mustelidae > Mellivora > Mellivora capensis. The sequence continues at coordinate 119,528 of PISX010004362.1, forward strand.
CCAGGTGACTTGGAGGCTCATGCAAGTGTAACAGCTACCAAGCCACAGGACCATTTACATGGCTCTTCTGGCTCCTGAGCTAAACTTATCCAGGAGGGCTTCATCTTCATCATGGGACGATCAAGCAGAATTATGACCAACTGAACTTGAATGATAATGTGTCTTCTTCAGTTTTCCAGTGTCTGGGCAAGTAGACTCTCCACACCAGCCCTGTCTCTAATATAATACCTTTTTACTGGTGTTCCTAATGTAGCGTCAGAAGATCAGCGAAGGGAAGGGGTGCCTAAGTGGCTCAGCCTGTTAATCATCTGCCTTCAGCTCAGGTCATCATCCTGGGATCCTGGGACCCTGGGATCAAGCCCATCATCGACCTCCCTGCTCAGTGGGAAGTCTGCTTCTTCTTCTCCCTCTGTCTCTCTCCCGCTCCCCACTGGTGCTCTTTCTCTCACTCGCACTCTCTCTCAAATAAATAAATAAAATCTTCAGAAAAAAATGTCAGGGGGACTCCATTTCCCCTCCCAATGAAAACAGCATCCCTGCAAGTACTAATCCATCTTCTCTGCTCATTATAATAAAATACTGTGTCTGAGTCCAATGTCAGAAATTAGGGTGATTCTTTAAGAAAAAATGAAAGCATCCTGTGCCCGTCTTCTGAAGTGTTGGTCATCCCTAAGTAGCTCTGCATGTCAGAATTTAAAGTCCTTCATCAGTTGTGAAAACAGGAAGAGAGCCCCGTTCTGCAGAGTTCTGGCATCAGCGCTTCCTGGAGCACTGGTCATGTCCTCCATGTGACTGCAGCACAGAGGTGACTTCTGATTGCTCAGAAGTGTTCCAGGGTGCACCTTGCCTGGACCACGGTTGATATACTCAGCTACACATTCCCTCAACCACCTCTCACCAAAATGACTAGGAGTAGGAACACCCAACAGAGGAAAAATTCAGAGACTGTATCCTCTCCATCAGAATTATTGGAGATAGACATAGACAGTATGTCAGAAAGGGAATTAAGGGTAACAATCATCAAGGCAATGGCTAGGCTGGAGAAAACCATTAGTGACAACATAGAATCTCTAAGGGAAGAAGTGAAAGCCGCCCGGGGAAGGAGTTTAAAATGCTATCTCATTGTGATTTTGATTTGTATTTCCCTGATGTTAAGTGATATGGAACACTTTTTCATGTGTCTGTTGGCCATCTGGATGTCTTCTTTGCAGAAATGTCTGTTCATGTCCTCTGCCCATTTCTTGATTGGATTATTTGTTCTTTGGGTGTTGAGTTTGATAAGTTCTTTGTAGATTTTGGATACTAGCCCTTTAACAAGTCAGGAAATGACAGATGCTGATGAGGATGCGGAGAAAGGGGCACCCTCCTACACTGCTGGTGGGAATGCAAGGTGGTGCAACCACTCTGGAAAACAGCATGGAGGTTCCTCAAAAAGTTGAAAATAGAGATACCCTATGACCCAGCAATTGCACTACTGGGTATTTACCCTAAAGATACAAATGTAGTGATCCAAAGGGGTACGTGCACCCAAAAGTTTATAGCAGCAATGTCCACAATAGCCAAACTATGGAAAGAATCTAGATGTCCATCAACAGATGAATGGATAAAGAAGATGTTATATATATATATATATATATATATATATATATATATATATATAATGGAATACTGTGCAGACATCAAAAGAAATGAAATCTTGCCATTTGCGATGACGTGGATGGAACTAGAGGGTATTATGCATAGTGAAGTAAGTCAATCAGAGAAAGACAATTATCATATGATCTCCCTGATATGAGGAAGTTGAGAGGCAATGTGGGGGGGTCTTAGGGTGTAGGAAAAGAATAAATGAAACAAGATGGGATCAGGAGGGAGTCAGACCATAAGAGAGTATGGATGCTAAGATTCTCAACAAGATCCTGGCAAACAGGATCCAACAGCACATTAAAAAGATCATCCACCATGACCAGGTGGGATTCATCCCTGGCTTACAAGGGTGGTTCAACATTCGCAAGTCAATCAATGTAGATAGAACAAATCAATAAGAGAAGAGAGAAGAACCACATGGTCCTCTCAGTTGATGCAGAAAAAGCATTTGACAAAATCCAGCATCCGTTCCTGATTAAAATGCTTCAAAGTATAGGGATAGAGGGAACATTCCTGAACTTCATAAAATCTATCTATGAAAGACCCACAGCAAACATCATCCTCAATGGGAAGAAGCTCA